>VWPU01011374.1:0-82962 GCA_013398955.1 Callaeas wilsoni
CCCGCGGGCAGGGGCGCAGCGGTGGCCGTGTCCCGCCGGCCCCGCCCGCCGTGACCGAAAGCGCCGCGGCCGCCGCTGTGCGGGGGGACGGGGGGACCCAGCGGGCACGGCCGGGACTCACCGGGCATCTCCAGGGCTCCGCCGCGGCTGCTCTGGGCCAGCCACTCCACCGAGAAGGGTCCTTTCTCCATGTCCCCAGCCCTGCCGGCCCTCACTGCAGCCGCCCCGGCCGCCGGGGCAAACATTTAAAGCGCCTTCCCCGGCGTGGTTTGAAAAGGCCCAAAGCATCAAATGAGGCCGGGGACAAAGGACCTCATTGAGAGGCGCTTTAATCTCCCCTTTCAGGTGATTGTTACATCCGCCTAATCTCCGAGTGCAGCAGTTTGCAGAACTCAAGGCTGCCTGACCTGGCGCCAAGTTCAGCTCGGAGTCGTCTCCTCACCACGTAGGTGCTGGGAATTGCATCACGGCCTGGGCTTTTCCCCGCTGCCCGAGCTGCCCTCGGCCCCCGTGATTTTCAGTCTTTATCTCCTGCTATGAAGGACGAGGATTCAGAAGGGACTGATAACAAAGAAGGACAGGGAGAAGCCTCTTTTATGAGTCTTATATCCAAATTTTGAGCCCCGCTTGCCTGCTTGATGCAATGCTTGAAAGAATCCCCTTGCCTTTCTATCAGCAAAGGAAGTAGGGACGTGAGGTAGGAACAAGTGAAGTAGTCCTCGTCAGATAGAAATCTTGAAGAAACACTGATACAGTATCTTGCCAAAATGCCTGTGAGGAACTCAGTGCTCTTTATTAAGTCTGGGTGGGTAGAAGCTGTTTGAGCTTGGAGTTACTTGGAAAGTGCGGAGTTAAATAATTTTTGGTGCTGTCCATGAGGCAGAGTGCTGCAGTCAGGACTCTCATCTTCCTCTGAAGTCTTAGGTACACTTGTTTACTTCAGTTTACGTAGTATCAGAGCTTTTAAGAAGTCTTCAGGGAGAGAATGGTTGAAACTAGAGCACAGCAGCACTAGCATAGCATTTTGTTAGGTCATTTTCAGAAAACAGGGTGGGAAGTTTTGAATAATTTGTTCATGCTTATTAATTTATTTAAGAATAAGGTTAAGCAATGAGCAGTTATGTGTCAGGATATTGGACAGGATAGGAAACACTGAGAAAATTACTAGTTAGCTTGAATTTATCTGTTCACGTCTTAAAAGCCATCTCCTTCCCCTGCATCCCAAGAAAGAAATGTGTGCATTTCAAAGTAAACAGTTCTGATGTTCTTATGAAGTAGATCAAAGAAGAGGAGTGTAAACTCTGTTCAGAGGCAGTGTGTTCAAGGATGATTCAGATAAGGGTGAGAAAAGAACCACTTTTACGGTCTGAAGTGGGCCTGCGATGGCACAGTCCTTATCCTCTGCAAGCACGGGCTAACACATTTACAGGTTGTTTCAGTAAACAGTCAGCGCTGCTTGAGTTTATACAGTCAGAGATAATGAAGCAGCTTCCACGCGGAGCGGGACATGTTTGAGACAACGTGCTAATTCTTAAACTTCAAAGAAATTCATGTCACCTTCTATGAAGGGTGATGTATTTATAGTGAGATGGCAAAAGTAAGATAATGCTACACTCGCAGCTCTGTCCGTTCTTAGGTTTTCTATATTTCTCAGGTAGGAATATTATTTTCTCCCATAAAAAGCTATGCAATTTTGTTACCAATGCTGAAGCATGACACATGTAAGAAGTTTTTACACTTTGATTTTGAATATTCTTCATATATATGTTATATATATATATGTTCATCTGCTTTTATAAAGTCTTGTGCTCTTTTTGTAGTAAAAGAAGAAAACATCTCTTGAATATCTACCTGAGCAGTCTGTTTTTTCTTTTTTTTCTTTTCTTTTTAAATAAACATGACATTTCTAGTAGGTGACTACATATGCTTCGAGGTAAAGCGATGACTTTGCAGACCTGACACTTATGTTTCACAGAAAAGCTCTTTGACTAAGCTAACAGAGACAGAGTTGCATTGTCTTCATGTGCTTCTGATTCCACCCACAGCAATTTGCAGCTCTTAAAAGCAATTAAGATGCAAGTTGAAAGTTACAGGTTTTCTTTTTAGTAAAAAGCAATCCAAACCCACCACCAGCCTACCCCCTCTTTTAGTTTCCATAACGTTATGGTAAAAATTACTGGGAAATGATTCAGTGTTCAGGACAGTTTGTCTGAAATGGACCATTACAAATAATGGACCATTATTTTTTAGTTCGCCTGTCTCCTTGTCCTAAAACCCTGCAAATTAATCCTGGAGAAAGTAAAGTTTGGTCTGGAAAAATGAGTAAGTACTAGACAGTTTCTGAAGTGAATCATTGTAATTTAAGTGTTACAGATAACATCTAACCAGAAGGATTGGCAAGACATCCTTCCTTTGTTATATTAATGTTTCTAGCTGTTGATTATTATTGTGCTTATTTAATAGATGAACAAATGTCTTGAAACAACGAAGTTTTTGCCACTATGATGGAGGTTTTAAGATTTGTATTTTAGTGTTAATGAAACTTGTGGGTTTGAGGGTATTTTGGCTTTTTTATCCTGTGATCATTGATCATCTTATTATCTGACTGTACTGGAATAATCGATTGCACAATTTCGGGGAGAAAAGCCTTAATTTCAAAAGATACAGGAAGCTAATACGATATTTTATTTTTCTCTCAGGAAAGCAGTCTTTCAGACTCATGCTATGGTTTAGCTTGTGAGGCTTCCTTCCTACTTTTTTCATGCAGGAAACCATGTACAGACATACAATGAAAGTGATTCTGGTGGCTATTTTAGACACTGAGTTATTGTAAACAGAAGTAGATGATATAATGACTAAACTTTCCTGTGCTGGCATGTGACTGCACTAAAAAAAAAGATATATAGTGTTCTATTATGTTAGAAAATCAATATGTGGTTTTTTTAAATGGGTTTCGGTCTTGTTAATGTGATTATTTTCCCCTCTAAGATCTTTCTGTTATGTTTCCTTTCCTTGATATTTAAAATTTAGACATTTGGGGTATTGTAGTGTGTGATTGATTTTGGGCAGGCGATGTCTTAATGAATAACAAATTTTATTTTTGTCAGTTGTCACTTGACCTGCACTGTTAGAACTAAACAGGAAGCTCAACAAAACTGGAGGTATCAGCGGCTATGAAGGTGATAAACACAAGAAAAATATACTTGAAATAAATTATTTTTAAAAAATGCTAATGTTCATGCCGTTGAGTACTATTGTGATGATTTATCTAAGATACAGATCATGGCTTGAGGCAAAGCTCCCATTAAAAGGACTTTGATGGAGTGATTGGATCTCATAAGCTACCATCACATGAGAGCGATTGCAAGTCAAAAGGTAATTGCCGTGTGTTTCTGGTTAGCAATTAGCATTCGTCAGAACCTGTGATGAAACATTTATCCCATTTTCCACTGATTATCAGCACTTTTTATGAACGCGTGGACTACAAAACCCATGATGGCCCAAACTTTGAATGTTAATGTGAATGGTAAGTGTAGTGCAGGAGGTGCAACTGATGCACACTTTACTGCTGCGATTTAGTGGCAGAGCTTTTCTTGACAGAGCCCTCATTGAGAACGTCTGGTGACACAGCTGCGCTCTCTCTTGTCTGTTTAAGTGTCTTGTTGAAATAACTTTATGAAATGTCTCGTAGTTATTAATGTTTTTAATCGTTGCATCAGTTGTAAAGATAATTTTCTGCAAAGCAACTATTAGTCTTCTGGTGTTGGTTTGAACTCAGAAAATATTACTGCATAGAAGCTGTAACAGGATCTGTCAGTATGCTAGCAATGAAAAACCCTGGAAACACGGTTATTCAGTTATTTTAACAAATATTAAGGACATTCAACAGATAAAAATGTTACAAGCTACAATAATTTCTATCTCATATGAAGAATATGTCTATCTAAATGAAATATGTTGAAGAGTACTACCAGCTCTGCTGTTGGGAGGAATTCACTCCTCCTCCTTCTGTCTTTCTGGCCATGCTTTTCCTCATATGCTCTGAGTTTAGGTGGCCCTCTGACCTATTAGGGAGTTCATTTAGGTTTCTGAGCTAGCAGGAAACAGGGGGAAAGAAAAAAAGAAAAGGGTTTTTTAAAACAGCTTGGAGATATAGCCACTGACTGAAAGGTTGGATGAGCTCTTTACTTGCACAGAGCAATGCTTGAAGCGTGGAAGGAAAGAGGAAGAACCAGGATGGTTCGTTCAGTAGGGAGTACATTTGTTGCTTTATACAAGTAAATGCAGGTGTCCCTACAGTCAGTGGGTCAGTACAATTCCTCACTTTCTCCAGATGGAGAGACTAAGGTAGAACAAGGTGGGAACTGGATTGATATGCAGATGTAACTCACTAGTAAATAAATATTGATTTTTGAATACGGCTTCTACTTTCAGGGCTTCCTTTTTGCCATCTCTTCTAGCTGTTTGCCCTCTGCTCCTTGCTCCAGCGCTGCTCCAGCCCGGTGTCCCTCGCTGGCCACCGCCCTCGCGGTGCCGCCCGGAGGCGCCGGGCAGTGCTGGGGACAGGCTCGGTCACCGCGCTGGGGCAGCGCCGCCCGCGGGAAAGTGCCGCGTGTCCCTGGGTCGGGAAGTGCTTTTCTTCCTTGAGTTACATCATACGACAATGGACATCCCCTCCCTTCAGTTTAATGCAAAATATTTTTTAGAATTGAAATTCAAGTACCACTTAATTTAAAACTCCTGACATATTATACAGCATGGGGGAAACAAAACAAAAAACCCAGGGAGATTTTGTTTAAAAAGAATTGACCCATCTCATGGGAAACCTGTCCCTGACAGAAGAAATCAGTTGTTTGCTGTGTCACTAGCCCTTCTTCATGGTAATATTTTTTCCTTTTATCTTTCCTTTCTTCACTTGATCTACAGCTTCCCATACCTGTAGCTGTGAGACTTTGGTCCTGCAGAATGGAGAAGGAGTATGGGAAAAAAGTAATAATTTATTGGACTGAAATTCAGTCCACATCGTAAGGCATGTTTTATGAACTAGATTTCAGGTTGAATAATGCCAGTGTGTTTTTACTTTTAAGCCCGTGGTAGTTTGCATGACAGTTAGAAAGATTACTTTTTAAAATAAATAAATAAATCCACAGTGTGGATGCATATCAAAGCTGACTATTATTAACGGTAAAAGATACATTTTACTGACAGGAATAAGCATTGTAACCCCAAGTTCTGAAGGGGGTTGTACTATTGAAATGAATGGCTTGCAGAAAGAGAAGAGCTCAGAAAAAAAACCTCTAGGGGCCCCAAATTCTTCCTAGCAATAAATCTTGTCTTCCAATATGCTCCATAAACATCCAGTGCTTCCGTTCCTTCATCTCTGCTTCTGTAAACCCTATCTCCCCGGATTTGCCATTCCGTATCTGCTGCCTCTCTGCGCCCATCCCTCTCTCCGCCCATCCCTCTCCGCCCCCATCCCTCCCTGTCCCCATCCCTCTCCGCCCCCCTCCCTCTCTGCCCCCCTCCCTCTCTGCCCCCCTCCCTCTCTGCCCCCCTCCCTCTCTGCCCCCCTCCCTCTCTGCCCCCCTCCCTCTCTGCCCCCCTCCCTCTCTGCCCCCCTCCCTCTCTGCCCCCCTCCCTCTCTGGCCCCATCCCTCTCTGCGCCCATCCCTCTCTGTCCCCATCCCTCTCTGTCCCCGTCTCTCCCCGCTCGCTGCCGGGCGGTGTCAGCAGGGGGAGCGCCGAGGGCGCGGCAGCGGCCCCGGGAGGGCCCGGCCGGAGCGGCCACAGCTCAGGGAAAGCTTTGGGAGATGCTGAATCTCAGCGGGTCCTCTCTGGGAGCTCTGTGAAGTCTAATTGTCTGGTCCAAGTATTGAGAGATGGAAGAATTAGAGCTCACTAATTAAATTGATGTAGCATCTGTTTACTAGAGTAAGAAACGCTCAGGTTAGTCCCAAACTGAGCTATTTGAGGTCAGGTATTGAGTCAGGCTCTTTATGTTTTCCTTCCTCCCTCTATGCTCATGTGCAGGGTGTGTAAAATATCATTAAATTGCAATTTGTCAGTGAAAAAACTCACAAAATTAGCAAAGATAGAGATACAAAGCTGTTTTGGTCGAGGTTTTTTTCCTGTTGGTTCTGGTTTGCTTTTTAAATTTTTTATTTTAATCCAAAGCAAAAAATTTTCCTCTTTCCTCATTCAGTCTTTGGTAAGAATTAGCTCAGAAAATTAGCCTGAATTGGTCCGAGGTAATCAGGAGGATGAGAAAGGTATGAAGGACTGCTCCTTTTCAGCATCAATGAACTGTTCAATCTGCCCAAATTTTTCATATAGAACTGCACCTCAGAGGTTATGTTATGGCTTGTGAAGTTTTCACTTTAGCCATGGAAGCTGGGATCAGTGACCAGTGGTATTAGGAAGGAGAACTAGATTTGCTCTCTTTAAATGATTTTAAAAGTGTTACAAAAACTCCAAAAAATTCAACAATCCCAAATCATATAAAAATCCAAAATCATACGAAAGAGGTGTTTATTTATCAATTCATGTTGTTCAGTTCAATCTTGCTGCTTGCTTTGCTGCTACCATGTTTGTTATGGTTGATATTTGGCCTGTTATTTTTATAGATTTCACTCCTAACTCAAACATTTTATTTCCTTCTATTTTTGGTGATGGCTGAGATGACATTATTATTCCTATTAGCTTTGAATTTAAACTGTTCATTCTGTGCCATAAGTAAAAAAAAAATCAGTTGCAGTCCTGTTGCATAGGGATTTGGCATTTTTTATAGGTTAAGTTTTAGAAGAGGTGTATTAAAGGTAAAATACATCTTTTCTGGTGCAATTGCTTTTTTAATTTTATATTAACGTGAAATAGGAGAAACTAAGTTATATGTGGGGGTTATCTCTTGTTTATTTATACTTTTGTTCATTTCGTATGTCTTTTTTCCACCTTTTGTGCAGTAATTCTGGGGGTTTCCTTTTGATTTTAATGACTATTAATAGATTTAAATTTTTTATACATATATTCAAAAAAAACCCTTACAAGCTCTCTTTACCACAAGCTTTGATCTGAAATCAGTGAATAAAGATATGGTTATGGATGTAATTTTTAAATTGCCTTTTAATTTAAGAAAAAGGTGATATGTAAATAAAATACTCCTTTGACACTATTGTATTAGAGAGGGATGGAAAGTAACTTCTAAAATATTCATTTAATACTGAATAGTGTAGCATAACTATAACCACCGAGTAAAATGACTTGTAATGCACCTTGTTTTGCTCTTTCTGAGCCCGCAACTTTACACTTGTTAGAAACTGTGATGCAATGTAACACCAACTTTTGATCTGTGACTGAAACATTCGATATTTATTTGACATGCATTATGTACAGTTACATTGTTTCATAACAGCAGTATTTTCCCCCCAGAATTGATGTGGAACATTGCTATTTAGAGTAAATGACAGTAATTGGACAGAAACATAAAAATTGTGTTTAATGACTGTTTTTCTGCTAAAATAAATGAGCAAAAATAGCTTCTACTTCCACCTCCAAGACACCTGTGGGTGAAAGAAAGAAAAAAAAATTAGTATGTTTTTAATTTGATTTACTATTAACTGAGTTTTACAAGAGAAGACTTTGTAACTCCACATGTGCAGGCATCATGTAAAAGGTACTTAGGATCTTAAAGGATAAAATCCTAAAAATAATTGATACATTACAGACAACCCACTTAGGCAGCATTTGCATGACTGGACTTTACGCACGTGAGTCAGCATTACCTGGATTCAGCGACGGCTGATCCCAGCACCTGTGAGACAGGGAGAAAATGTGGCGTTTTTGGCAGTTTGTGTGGCTGCATTTCCCTTATTTTCAATTGGACACTTATGGGAATAAGGACTATAGCAGTAACTTCTTAGTGATGCATGTGTTTTACGTTAGACCAAGTGATATATTTAATAATGTAGTTGGAGAAATGCTTAAAATATTAGTCTTGTAATAAATCAGGTTTTAAGAGGAAATCAACATTTAGCAGATAGAGTAAATAGCGCCAGTATCTTTTTATTCTGGTTTTGAGGGTTAATTGGGAGTTTTATAAATTTACCTTTCATTTCTTCGCCCATCTGTTTCCTCTAAAGATTTCTGTCGTTGCCTTCACGATGCTGCTTGAGATGAGTGGCGAAGTACCTCAGCTGCCCCATTTTCCCATGCCCTATACCTCTTTAGAAGCAATTCTCAAAGAAGTATATGCATAGGAAAAAGGAACAACGAGCCAGATCACGACGCACTCCACTTGCAGCTAGAGTAAGCCCAGAATATAAATGTATATATTAGGGAGAATAAAAATGTTTCCATTCTTTACACAGTACCATTTCTTTTGAACTATAAGGCTGTTAAAAACTACTGCAGACTAAAACAGAGGTTGAAGTATGAGATAACCAACATTAATGCATAGGATTCAACAGTGCTTAGTATGTTAAAAATTCATCAGTGCATATTTTTGAAATACGTACAAGAAAGTGCAGAGTTCTTAGAAAAAATGAAGTGCAGCTCTGTAGACTTGACCTGAAAATTAACTACAAGTTAGCGACAATATTCCGTTTTCAGTATATTGCACTACTGCACAATATTTGAGGCTTTTATATTTAAGACCTGAGAAAATACTTATTTGAATTACTGAACAAACGCAGGAAGGAAAGAAAGAAAAGTCTATAAATTACGAAATATGGTAAAATCATCACTACAAGCAGCAGTAAGACTTACCTGGTTTGCTGTCTGATGCTTGAAATGCAATAACTTCGTTTTCATGAGAATTTATGCTTTGCTCAAGACCTTGAAGAAGTATGAACCATACAGTGTTACTGTTTTCTTAAGTGATAATCGTTTTGCCCCTTGCCAAGGTATTTGCTGCACCTGCACATTGGGTACACAAAAAGTGCTGCTGAAAACATGGGAAGCATCGCTCATATGTTGGGGGAGTGCAGCAGACAGCAGAAGTGATAGGAATAATTAAAGTGATGTCTTTAAATGTGCGCTGAGAATGAGAATTTATTGTCTGTGTTTTCTTTCACATACGTCAATGGTGTTTGGAAAGTGTAAATCTGTGAGAGGACCTTTTGTTCTCAAAGCCTGTGTTGTGTTTTCAGTCTAACCCACCCCCCTTTTCCCCAGCACACTATTTTGAGAATCTCTATCAATGTCCTTCACTTGCGAATACGACTTTGCTGGGGAGATAGCAAGGTCTGTGTACAAGGCTTTCCTCTGCTTATCCAGGCACCAGTGGGGCTCCGTGCTGGATGCCAAGGCTGGGAAACATCTTTCACCATATTTAATCCTATTTGCTAACAAATTCATTAACCATTTGCTTTCAGGTCCCTGTCTTTCTATTAGGACGTTTATTACACCATTAAGACTGCATCTCCCTTGCAAAGATGTTCTGGTTTATAAATTAGAAGTCTGAAGTGACCAGCTAAAATTGTTTGAAGTGGTTCAAATTAATTCAGAGAACTACAGTGTCACAAGCAATCACAGTACTAATTGTTGTAATACATGCTGTTGTTTATTCATAAGTTTGGACACTCCTGAAATTCAGTGTGTGTTCTTTCAGCGTCAGAAGATTTCAAAGTTTCCTTAATTTCCTAAATTTCCTTTTTTAATCTCAGATTCCGTTTGTTCCTTTCTGTCATAAGAAACAGTCATTGCATTCTGATTTGTACACAGTACTTTGAATAAAAAAATTTCTGTTTTTCAGTTTAGGATGAATGTTTCCCTAGAGTTTTAAAAAGATACAATTGATTCTTTCAGGCTTTTTTCAGGTTCTGTGATTGTTAAGCCATCCCAGTTGTGACCTGAAGCAAGTACTTTATGTTTTGTGATTTTTAATATGCAATGCTTACCTCAAGTCTGCTGGGCTTTCTGCCTTCAATCAGACAGCTCTATCACCTGGAAAGAGAAAAAAAATGCTGCACAAAACCAGAAAGTGTTCGGAACTGGGAACACTTTCTGTGAATGCATTTCAACAGCTTTTCATATAATAAATGTGCTAGAGGAATTGTCAGTTTTGGTTTTGCTGTGTGGTGTTCTGAGGGAGAGAGAGAGAGAAGGTTGTTAATTTGGTTTTTGTTTGTTTTCCTGGGGAGTTGAATGCTAAATTGGTGGATTGGCAGCTGGAATATAGATGCTGCTTAAGCTCCAGTCCTGAGTTCTAAATAGGCCATCTAATGCCATCAGATGGTGGGTGAAGCTTGGGTTAAGGGCTGTATCCACAGAAAACCATCATGAAATCTGCTGTGGGTTCTGAGGGTTGTGTTAAGGGTCCTCACTGAGAGAAATAAGATTGTTCATTTATGTGAGAAGGCGCAGTCTCTTGATTTTTGTGGTTTATACTTGCTGTTATTTATTTGTGGATTTGGAAAGTACCTGCTACACCTGATTTGTAATGTACCAATCTTTCTTTAGAACACATTTATTAAACCTTTATTAAACTGTGTTTTATTCAGAAATATAAATAGAGCAGCCAACTTCGAAATTTTAGAAAAAAAATTTAAAAGAACACACCAGTCAATCTTTTGCCTTTGATGTTGAATACAAATTGGTGACCTTCTTAACCTCGACGCATATTTTCTGAAATGTACTCCATTCAGGCACTCTTCTGAAAGCCACATAAAGCTGGTAGCTAGTTTAAAATAAATAGCCTGAAATTTTAATGCATTCAAGAACTGATGTTTCCAATATTTTATTGTGTTGTTTGTGTAATTTGATATCACAAACATTTAACAACCACTCCCTATAAAAAGGCTCATGCAAGTTTCATGAAACTGATTTTGAACCATGACCAGAGAGGATAAAAGTTTCTTAAAAAAACCCAGCAAAACAAAACAACAACTCAGGCCACGCCCCATCTTCACCATCCCAGTGCACTTGTGCAATTTACTGATCACTGCCGTGGGGAAGACAGAGAGTTTGGCATTTTTAAACTGATATTTAAAATCTAGCAGTCTAAGTAAAGAATACTCTTAACTGCATGTAGCTGCCAACTTTTGAGCACTCTGAACAGCCCCTTTCGAATGTTAAAAGCTGTAGTAGACTGCTCCTCTAAAACACTTGTAACCTGTCCTTCCATGAATGATCGTTGCAGGGCAGATGCAGCTAAGGGAAAGCTAACTGGGCTGTAACACAAAGATGTGAGTGAAAGCTCTAGATTTATCTTCCATCAGCTGCATGATTTATAATATTTGAATTGTAGCTTTGAAAGAGAATAGGTTAGAATGCAATTCGCTGGATCTGTGTGGCAGCTTGGAAAAGTATGATTAGGCTGGAGGCATAGTTTTTAGGAAGTTGTAGTAGCAGTTTGAGAGGTCACTATCACAAGATACTACTTACAATAAAATTAATCTCAAATTTGTAGAATAGCATTTCTCAAAAAAACTTTGGGTATGACAAAGTCAGGCCTTTTCTATTGAATTTCTCACACATTTTAAATGTAGAAATGGTGTTTGTTAGACCTTCTACCATAGCATCTGAACTAAAACTGGAAGACTCATTCATAATTGCACATTCTGTGTAATGACTAAAAGGAGGAGGATCAGAAATGGAGTTACTGTTTGTGTATTATGAATACAGACTGAAGAGAATTGTTACCTGGAATGGGATGTACCAGCCCACGGTGCTGGCTTTCAAAATGGAACGTACACGTGCATACTCTCATATAAATGGTTTCTTCTTACCTTTAAGTTTCATACTTTCTTTAGAGTTTATTTTCTTGGACCAATAGACCTTTTCTAAGCAACAACACGATGACAGTCATCGGTGCAGTTCCAGGCAGTTGACATGTAAGGGTGCTTGGTGTCCACAAAGAATCTGACATTCCTGATGAGTATATAGTTGGTGCATGCACATTTTTATGGATATATCTATGAGTTCAGTATGTTTCTCTCTGTTAATTATGTTCTGTCATAGTGCTTATCATAGTTATGTGCACATTCTGAAAACAGCTTCAAAAACATTCTGAAGAATGGATGTTGCTGTATTCTAAAAGGGCTTTGGGCTGCAGTGGCCTGAGTTGGGATTTTTCTCAGGACTAAGGCATAAGCACTTTGTGGTGTAGGGATGTTTTTGCTTTCCAGGCCTTCCACACACAATCAGCACCGTATTGGTCTCCTTTTATTCACTGCTGAGAAGTTGATTTGTGCCTCTGTTTAACCAAGGATGACAACATTCATTGTTACATTTCCAAATGAGAATCTTTTTCTTTCCACTCTACAAAAAGGCTTTGCTTATACATATACAAAGCTTTATTTGCTTTCTAGAAATCTTTTGTTAAAAGTCACCTTTTGCCACAGTACCTACAAAAACTATCTTGATAGACAGGTTGCTGTGGGACTGATCTTATTGCTAATCACGCTGACTAATGTGAGGCTAATTATCTCATTGCTTTAACGTTCGCCCTGTTTTCCGTTTAGTACTTCACTTCATGAAGCAAGAATTATATTTTTTTGTTCTGGGGTGTGCTTAATAGAACCCATTCAGGGTCTTTCTAATAATTAACTGCTCTTAATGAAACTACAGACCTACATTGCCCTGTGTGATTCATCAAACAAAAATCAACACACAGCCTCTTGATAGGTGACCAGGGAAGCTGAAGGGCTTTGCAGACAAAACTACTGGATTTAAATTAGTCAGGTTATAAGTTTCTAATTTATTCTGTAATACAACATACTTACCTGGACAGAAACATAATTAAATTACTATTATTTGTAGGATTTGTGGTAAACATTATAAAGGAAAGCATTGCTAAAAGACACGAAATACATAATATTTATATATGATACTTTGGAAGTTTCACATAATAATGTTCTGCCGAAGTTCAGTTTATTTTGTGGATATAAAGTACTTCATTGTTTGGGGCCTAAAGCCTTTGATGTTTAGCTTAAAAGTATGACCACTGTAAATTAATTTCAGGAAAAGGCAGTGAATGCATAAAACCATCAGTGAGTGATCCTTGCAAAAAATGCCCATTTGCACAAAATCCATTTATTGAACATTATGCAAGCAGAAGAGAATGAGCATTCTTGTTTGCAAATGCCAAGTTATAATACTGTAACAAGATGCATTATTCTGTTTTCTTTTTTTTAAATTAAATTGCCTTAAAGTGAAGATGCATGAAATGTGAGCAGATAGTTGAGGCATAAATTATAAAAACTATGCTACTGTCAGGAATGGTAATGCTCAAAGCATTGGAAAGAAAGCTTGCATATTTTGTCTGAAAGAATGAAGCTGGCAAATATCTTAACTGCTAAAGGAACACAAGATATAGTAGTTGGCCTTCAAAAGTGTTTTTTCTGGGCTAAGTCATGTGAACAAAGTTGTTTGTAGGCAAACTGCAGGAAGCAGCTTATGAAAATCAACTGGAAAAAACTCACATTCAGAGATCTGATTCAGTGTCCACTGAAGTCAGCAAAAGATTCCCAGCAAAAACATTGGAACCTCAAAATCCTTGGAGTGTTTTTTCTCCTTTTGTTCTGAGGGATGTACGAAGTGCCAGTGTTTTGCACATCAAAGCTGAAACCCTGCTTAACTGTACACATGCACCAGAATTCCAGCACAACTAGTAGAATTATTTGGTTTTTAAATGAAGATATTTGATCTGATTATATTTAAGTTCCACTTGATATATGTTAACCAACACAAACATGTCTTGAAACTACCCTAAAAAGATTTTCCTATCCTTCAATTGCCTCTTGCTCTTCTTTTAAAGGAAGAAAGGCTCCTATTCTTTTCAATATTTGATTTGGTATCAATTTTTTCTTCCCTGCAAGTGAGGCTTTTAATCTCTTTTCTTCATTCAAAGTACTGTTTAGCTACATGTTTGTAGGGTGATCTACTGGTAGAACTTGAACACACAGAGTTCTACTTTTCACTTATGTGGTACAGGGTTGTCTTAAACTGCAGATCACTCTGGGCTGCCAAAAATAATTGGTTTCAGTTTTGCACATTAGGGCAGGCTAAATTGGAACCATTTCTGGTGTGCTGATGCCGTCCACTCTCTGCCTTGCAAGTGGGGTTTCTGAACTAAAATGTGATGCTCCGTTATGCACCTATTAAGTGACCCATCTCGAGTGTGTCAGGAAGGCTGCAAGAGGCTTCTGCACAGAGGTGCCTTCCCCAGGGTATCAGTGAGGAAACAAGCTAAACGGATGAGTAGCTGACAATTCCCTCCTGTCCTCAGTAGGACAAACAACTGGTTTCACAGCTCTCTGGAAAGGATTGTTGAGCTTATAGTAATGTTATGACTGGGAATAAGCTGCTCTGAGCCTTTTAATCTCTGCCAGATATGTAGAGTATAATGAACACTCCATAAAATGGCTTTGCATTTCTGGCTTCTCATATCTGAACTATGTCTTCCTGTACGACCTGAGTGGATCACTCCAATTAATTCAGCAGTGTAGTATACTCTAAAATAATTTGCATTTTAAGTCCCTGCAGACTGACTGACTTTAAGGAAAAAAAGTCGTGTTTAAAGTGGAGCACTGATAGAAGTATTTGAACCACTGTCACCTTGTTTTTAACTAGAAAGGAGCATGTAGAGAACAGTTTCTAAAATTCTTCTCAATTTGTCTTTGCTTGCAGGTGACTTTGCTCTCTTCATTCAACGTGCTTCATTAGTACACTAATTGAAGTACTAATGCATTCAGTATAGTACTGGGAATCCAGCATGTTCAAAGATAAACCTCTTGCTCATCTTTGTGGAGGAAGATACTGGTAGAAAGTAGGGTTATTAAGGTAAATCCTTAATTGAGTCAGTTCTGAATCTTTCTAAAGGTTCTGTTTCTTGACATCAGAAGAGAAAATCTTAACAGAGCACTGCTACCTCTTTGCTTTTCGTCTGAGTCCCAGCCACATTCCTCTGTTGCTTATTCTATGCTGATTCTGGCTTTTGGTGTTACTCTTCATAGGCCACTTCAACTCACTAGTTAGTTTTCAATAGGGCATTAATTTAAAAAAAAGTGGAAATAGAATCCCCATCTTGATAAAAGTAAGAAAGCAAGACTTGCTGGCCTGACTGCAGTACCATACCTTCAAAGTGTAAAAAGCCAGAATAGCAGGAACTTTCTGTGCCTCGTCTCAGAATGGTGATACTGCTGTGTGGCATTTCCACACACCAGGTTTTGTCTCTAATCCAATTTAAAATCGATGTAATTTTGTAAAAAGAATGCATTTCAGATGTGGAAAAATACCTACATGTTAATAAAATGTGAAGATTTCTTTCACCTGTAAATACATGTATTGGCTTATAAGACTTCATGTATTTGAAGCATTTTCCTGACTGGTTAGTAAATGGCAGTAGCACATTGGAACAATCTGTTAGCCTCAAGTGCAAAATATTTCCTGCATCTCCTGTAGACAGATCCCTAGCTGATGTGAATGAGTAAAGATTTGTGGGGTGAAATTATGTTGATTCACAGCAGCAGGCCTTAAATTTTTTGGCCTGTTCATTGAACAAAAGTTCATGTTTTAGTATTTAGGAACTTGTCCTTTAGTTTAAATCTGAATCTATTAGTTTTGTAAACAACTAAACTGACTGTATCCAAAAGCTTCACAGCCCCCAAATTAAACAACTTTACACGTTTACACTTAGAAGAATAGTCTTATTTCGGTAGAATTACTAATGTGAGTAATACAAGGAATGGAAAACTTTTTGAAAGATGTGATCTGTAAAGTAAAACTTTAGCATTTATACAGCTAGTTTATATCTTAATGTTTGACATTGTGACCAAGAGATTTTTATTTTTCCCCAATCTGTTATACAGCCACAGGAGCAAACACTTTTGATCAGGTTTAAGCAAATCCTCTTCAACTTTAATTACTCTGAAGCAGAAATGGAGACAACACAGCAGCTTGCCCTACAATGTAGCCACTGAAGGTGTACAACATTCTCAGCAACCTCACTAACAAGAAGCAGACAATGTTTTTTCCACATCCTTTGAAGAATCAATATTACCTTTAGAAATATAACAGACAAATTCAAACAGCGGCCTTGGCAAAATACGAAAACTTCATTTAGCACGGGTACAAGTTGCTGATATCAAAGAAGCTGGGAAAGAAATTAGTGAGGAGACAGAATTATCTGCTTACCCTGCCAGAGGGAGTAACAGCAAAATTAACCTTGAAAACTGTTTGGGGAGCATTCTTGTGAAAACAGTATGACACAATGTTGAAGTTATGGATATGAAGAGGTCAACAGTGCTTAACTGATTGTGGGCAGCTACATTTTATTGACCATGATTCTGAAGTAATGTTACAGCAGACTTGTTTGTTCTAAAATTTCTGAGTACAGATACAGTTTATTCATATTTTCTGTAGTCCGATAGAAAGATTTGTTGAACTATTATATTGTTCACCCCAGTTCTAAAAGCAAAGTTCCATTCAGGTGTTTAATTTGAACGTGACAAAAACACAACATCCCAGTCTTAGTCAGGCTTAAAATTCTTGCTTCACGCTCAGTTTCAGATAATCAGCAAAATAAAGTAATTGAATAGAGTAAGAATAAAATTCATACTTGTTGCATATATTTGAAGACTTTTTCTACTTGTAGCTGAAACCTGCTGCAAACCTATCAAACGTATTCTGTTTATGGTGATTAGAATTTATATTTCAGGACATGAGATTTTGTTAATATTATGTTTAGGTCATTAGGGAATACTAACTTGGACATATTTGCTGTAGACTCCTTGTGAATATTTAGTAGTTGTGATAAACAGTCTTCTAGCCTGCTTTTTAAGAACATTATTTTTTTTTAATGTCTGTTCTTTCAGAAAGAGTGTGCTCTAGGGCATAATTTTGGTGCCATCATTATATGTTTCCAGATCTTAGTTTAAATATGGTTATGCAATAATTTATATATGCAGTATCATGGAATAATTGTTATACTAAAACAAGCCAGAAAGCATTGCATTTCCGGTTTCAAAATATAGAATTTTAACAAGTACTAGCTAAATTACATCCCAGAATTTCCTCAGTCATCAGTGACAACCTCTCTTCCCACACCTCTAGAGTGGATGGACAGCAGGATGGGGACTGTGGCAGAAAAGTATTCCCTGCTGCAAGTAAAGATCAAGTTCTTGACCACCTGAGGAATGAGAAGCATCCCAGAGTCCTGAGGGAATTCATTGATGCAGTTGCCAATCCCCTCTCCATGATATTTGAAAGGTCATGGCAGTCAAGTGAAGTCCCAGGTGACTGGAAAAGGGGAAACATTGTACTCATCTTTAAAAGGGGTAGAAAGGAAGATCCTGGGAACTACTTGCCTGTCAGCATCACCCCTGTGCCTGGGAAGATCATGGAACAGATCCTCCTAGAGGCTGTGCTGAGACACATGGAGGTCAGGAAGGAGATTTGGGACAGCCAGCACAGTTTCACCAAGGGCAAGTCCTGCCTGACCAACCCAGAGGCCTTCTGTGGTGAAGAGATACATCAGTGAGCAAGGGAAAGGCTTTGTCTGGACTTCTGCAAAGCCTTTGACACAGACCCCCACAACATCCTTCTCTCTAAACTGGAGAGTGGAGAGAGATGGATTTAATAATTGGATTGTTGGGAGGATGAGGAATTGGCTGGACAGCTGCACCCAGTGGGTAGTGATCAACATCTCGGCCTCCCAATGGACATCAGTGACAAGTGGTGTTCCTTTGGGGTCCATACTGGGACCAGTGCTATTTAATGTCTTCATTTATGCCACAGATGAAGGGATTGAGTGCACCCTCAGCAAATTTGCAGCAGACACCAAGCTGAATGGTGCAGTTGACACTCCTGAAGGATGAGATGACATCCAGAGGGACCTGAACAAGCTGGAGAAATGGGCCATGGGAATCTCATGCGGTTTAATAAGACCAGCTGCAAGGTGCTGCACCTGTGTTGGAACAACCTCCTGTAAGAACCCAGGCTGGAGGATGAGCAGAATGAGAGCAGCCCTTTCCAGAAGGACTTAGGGGTGCTGGTGGGTGAGAGGCTGGACATGAGCCAGCCATTTGCACTCACAGCCCAGAAAGCCAAGTGTGCCCTGGGCTGCATCCAAAGCACTGTGGGCAGCAGGTGAGGGAGATTCTCCCCTCTGCTCTGCTCAAACCCCACCTGCAGGGCTGCATCCAGCTCTGGGGTCCTCAGCACATGAAGGACATGGACCTGTCGGATCAATCCGGACCTGGTCACAAAGATGATGAGAGGAACATCTTTGCTATGAAGAATGACTGAAAAATTTGAAATTGTTCAGCCTGGAGAAGAGAAGACTCCAGGGAAATCTTGCAGTCTTTCAGTAACTGAAGTGGCGCCTATAAGATGGGGACAAACTTCTTAAGCAGGACCTGTTGTGATAGGACAAGGAGTGATGGTTTTAAACTGAAGGGGTGTCATTTTAGACCAGATACAAGTACTTAACAATGAAGGTGTTAAAACACTGGCCCAGGTTGCTCAGAGAGGTGGCAGACGGCCCATCCCTGGTAACATTCAAAGTCAGGTAGGAGGGGGCTCTGAGCAACCTGACCCGGTTGAAGATGTCACTGCTCATTGCAGGGGATGTGGACTAGATGGCCTTCACAAGGTCTTTTCCAGCTCAAACTGTTCTATGAAGCTATGATTTAAATAGCCTTTACTAGGAAAGAATAATAGTAAAGCGTGTGCAAGAAGGTACTGTATATGGTCATGAAGGGGACTGAGATGTGAAGTTAAAGAAGAGGAATTGTTATTAATAACTGCATGAGAGTAAATGCATTTTATAAGGATTTTAACTTTCCTGATGCTTTGAGACATATATTCTGTCCCTTTGTATCAACATGACCCCTACAGTGGTATGAGGTCCAAAATTTACTTTATTTAGGCTTTCAAGGTTTGGTCTTGGTTTGCTGAAAATTTACAGAAAATTACATTCCCATTTAAATATTTTTCTCACTTAATGAGAGAGTAATATGATAACTTTCCCTTTTGACTAGACAGGAAGCTGGCTTTATACATGTGTAAATTAGATCACTTTATACAGGGTATGTGAAAGAAAGTCATGTACTAAGGAGTGAGGGAAATGGATGGACATGAGGAAAAGGTTATGGCTCTCTTGAAGAACATATTTCTAGTAGATCTAATAAGGCCAAAATTTTGCTACAGTCATCCAAATAGATTTGCTCAGCTCTGATTTTGCTGTCTTTCATGCACCTGAACCTAAGGCTCTCCTGGCACTTCTGTAGCTGTACGGACAGACAATCTTTAATTTTGCTTTGAGTGACTCCCCTAAGTACTACTGGGTAATGGCTCATGTGTCCCAAAAGATACATCCAGTGCAGGATCGCACAATGGTCTATTCTTCTGTCACTGGATGAATTGCGACAGACTTCGATGCCTCTGTAGCAGAATTGTGAGCTCCTAAAACAAAGAAAGAAAATAAGAAAACTCTTTCAGTTTGTGAACAAATGTAATCCATGTCTAGCAGTATCTCTAGCTGAGACAATGTCTAAGCAGCCTCTGTACCATTTGCAACAACTTTGTTTTGAGAGGGACTGATAAACAGCAGAAAGAAAAATATTTTCCTTTTGTGCAGTAAGCATTCAGTCTTTAAAAGTGGTTTCAAATCTTAACTTTTATGCCAGGTTCTGAAGTATGTCGGGTGATGCAAGTGTGCCATAAACATATCAGAAAAACATTGAACATTATTTTGGCTAGTGAAGGTAAGACAGAGCAACTATTAAAAGTGGTTTCCTGAATATAAGATTATTTTTCATTCTATGCAGGGTTTAAAGGCCTTTCGATATTTTATATCTTCCTTACTTTGGCTTTTTTGTATGTTTTCACCAAATTTCCTATGAAAATGGTTTATTCACAGAAAATGAAATTCCTTTTTTTGTGTGTGTGTGTATGTGTGTGTGTATATATATATATATGTGTATATATATATATGTGAACTCCAATAAAAACAAGAATTTGAAGCTTGTCAGAATGTATATAAACCAGAACTTTGATAACTCTGATTTCACTTTGTGGTGAGAAGTTTTCTTTTTTTTCAGAAAGGGATTATTACGTAGAAAGTATTCACATAAGGGATAACAAAAGCTATTTATTTTATGCCCTTCCTTCCTGGCAATTACAAAACACTTATCAAATCAGGCTCTGAAATGTAGGGCTACACAAAAATGACCAGAATTACTGTCTAAAAATTGCTCATTTAAATTGGAATATCAGCATTTTCATTTTCCCCTCTACAGCTAGAAAATGCATCTTACCAGACAATGTTGTTAATGGATTTGTATCTTCTTGTTAGAATGAATTTTCTCAGCAGATGTTAAGCCTTAGGAAAAAACCCTCTTGGCATTAATCTGCTTTTTTCCCTCAGTCAAGATCTGGCTTAATACAGTCTCCTCTCCCCTGTTATTCCAAAGAGACTACATCACAAAGTGTTCTGAAACTTACAAAGTATGATTTTTGTTTTGAAGCAAAACATTGTAAATGAGAAGGAATTCATGGAACCAGAGGCAACCAGAAGCTTTAGAGGGTTTAATACGAGGTGATCACTTAACAGGCTCTTACGTTTTACCTCATTACCTCTGCTGTTGAGCCTACTAATTTTGTTTTACTGCAGTTTGTCTTTCAAATGATTACCTCATTTGGACCAAAATGTCAAAAGATGGGACCCTTATTTTTCTTGGTAATCCCTCTCCTCCACCATGATTAATCACCTTGCATTTCTTTTTCTGCTTCTCACTGTTGGTTCTTGTGAGGCTGTTCCTTAGGAATGAGATAATTCTCTGTTATCTGGTATTTTCTCCCCATGAAGGTACTTTGTATCACTGCGAGGCAGGAGCCCAAACAGCTCCTCTGCAGCTGAGTTACAGCAGGAACACGTGAAACCCCGCTGATCTCTGGTAGCTGCGAAGTTGCAATGCAAACCACTATCAATATTTACCTTCAAACTTTTCAGTCTAAAACTTGTTTTTTTCTTTTCACAGTAAATAGCTTTTCATTGAAAACACAAGGATTTCAGTATTTTATCCTATTTCAATAATCAGAAGTTCAATTGTCTATTTCTGATATTGTCTTATGTAATGTATTTTCTAATGGAAGTGAAATTATGAATTCAGAAAAGGTTAAGGTATTAGTTCTGAATATTCATTTCTTTTAACTACTGCCCAGGAGGGTAAAATGGACACTTATGGAAGGTGATAATGTATAGCTCTTTTTAAACAGTTACTTAGATAGGGACTTCTTTAAATATAGAAAGAATATTCTCTGAGTGCTTTGGTCTTGATTTTAATTTGTGCCTTAGCCTGGTTTCTAGTGTTGAGAAGGAGTGTTTGTGTGTAGTTAATTACAAAGGTAGTGATTTCATCATTCACGTGAGTGTTCTAAGATTTTGATCCAGCCAGTTCATTTTATGTTTTTTTCAGATGCAGTTTGCCAGGTGACCTTGCTCAGTGAAATAATTGTGACCTGCTGCTTTCAGCCTTGTTTCATTTAGATGTACAGCCACCTGAATTTTAAGAGAAAACTGCCTTTATGGATGTTAGCTGAATTACCAGCTGTCCAGAATTTCTCAATGTCTTAGTTCATCTGTCACAAAGAAATAGTAGATCAGATAAAAAAAAAGAAAAAACTAAGCAAGAAAAAACCTGACTTTTTGGGTGATTTTACTCTTAGGAACACAGGCAGAGAAGTGATCAGTATTTCAAAGAGAATTTATAGGAGAGTGCTTCTCTTGTTGAATCCCTTATGGCCACTGTAAGAGAGGAGGAGCTTGCTCTGCTGAACATATACTAACTGTTTATTTTATTTCACTTCTGCTTTTGCCAGAAATCACACTTTAAAATCTTTTTTACACCAAAATTCTTCATAGCCCTTTAGTGGTTTTTGCTGCCCAGTAGTGTCTGACTGTACAAAGGAAATAGTTTAGTCATCTTTTTCCAGCACAGGTTTGCATTGAGATTGGAGCAGGCTGCACAGAGGACTTGGACAGGCTCTGTCCTTGGAGGTTTTTCGATAAATAAAGGGATAAAACTCCAGGTAATTTCGTCTGACCTCAAAGCTGACCCTGCTTTGAGCAGAAAGACCTGATTACATCTGTTCCACCCGGAAGCTGATCTTTGTTGGAGTGGGCTTGATGCATGTTTAGGATACGGCTCTAACACTGAACTGCATCCTCAGGAGTAAAAGGGCCCCTCTCGAGACTGATCCAGCACAGTGATCCCAGCTGAGTTTGCCAAATCATTCTCAACAGCACAGTGAGAACTGGCAAGGGTTTGGAGGAGAGTGAGTTATGAACTGACCCAGAGATGGCCACTGCAGAGCTGATGTGTTTGGCCTGGTTAAATATCCAATTGTTGCATGTCCTCAGCCTTGGAGCTGAACAGTCAAACTGCAGCTCTATGGTTGCGAGCTCAAAACATTTAATCCCTTTTCCTTCTGCAATTGCTATGTAGATGTTTGCTTTAAAAAATCATATTTATAACAGCAAAAAAATTTCCGTATACCTTGTGTTACTTCTTTTTCAATATATGAAGATACATAGCCAACTGCCATAAAGCAAAATATTTATTGCATTTTAAATTAATTTTTATGAGATATTATAAAGACTAATTATAGTTATTGCTAAATTTTATCATTTCATATGCTGTTATTTTATAATTTCTGGCCCATTGTCTTTATAGGGGCATAGTTATAATAGATTTGACTTTATTACAGCAAATAATGAATCAGTTTAATGAGATTACACTATTTTTAAACTTGACATTTTGCTCAGCCTTGGTTTTTCAATTAATCACAATATGGTAATCTTTTTCAGCTAAGTTTCTTCAATTATCATTAGAATGAAATAATTTTGCATGCTGCTGACGTCTACTATTGAAAATTTCAAGCTGTGAGCCTCAGATAATTTCCCAGTTGCAGGAAAGGTTAGGAGTAGGATGGGCTAATATTCCCCACTTACCTTCTAGCTGTCCTTCTACCAAATGATGGCCCAGTTCCATCTTCCAGCTGCTCTATTTTGTTCTTCTGTCCATAAATGAAGAAAGAAATGGAATGAAAAGTGAGACTACTGAGAGGAAAACAGATTTTTCTAATTCTGAAGGAGACTGCAATTTAGTGGCAAGATAAACCAGTATGATTGACTAGCCTGGCTTCTTGAGGTGCATTGATCAAACGTCTCTGCCACTTTACTAGGCCAGGTTCAGCATGGCTTGTTTGACTTTTTTTTCCTTTTTAAGCAATGTAACCCAGTAAAGTATGGCAGTAACAATGAAAAAATTAAAATCTTTTGTTCATGACAGCACTCTGCTTGAACAAGAACCAGAACTGAGACACAGCAGGGTGCAACACTGTGTAGGTGACATGGAGATGGAGGATTTGGAAGCACAGTTTGAGGATAAAGTTGCACTGAGGACTGATGAAGTGTGATGGCTCATTCTTGTGAGAATGGCTAAATTACTCCTCAGCTGGGCCCAGCTGCGTGATCCCACCTTCCCCCTCACACCAGCTCCAGCCCTCCACTGGATAAATTGTTTCAAGTATTTCAAAAATGGACAAACTATTCACTTTTCTTTCTTTGTTAGGCTCATTGTCTTCTCTTTCAACAGCTTGAATTGACTCACTTCAGGGCATGATGTGTGGGAGAGTCAGAATGGGAAAGGAGAAAAAGCAGTGTTTATAGTCTGAAGGAGGAGGAAGGAGGAAGATCCCCCCCTTTTGGTCATGATGAATTCGTAGATTCAATTCAAGACCTAAGGTCAAACCACCCCATGCTGTTATTTTTTGCAACAGCCCAAAGGTTGTTTTCAGAAAAAAAGAATTGTTACTCATTATCTTTATTTCATTTCAAAGTTAAATGCTGAGTGTCCGTGTTCCCTGGACTAGTTCTGGGTAACACCCTTATTTAAAAACCCCTGTCTGATCCATTTCGTTGGATCTGCCAAGTTACAGAATTCTCTGTATGAGCACGGTTTCTGCTTTCTATCCCAACTTGCATTTCTGACACTGGCAGATTGCTTCTTTAAAAGATAATTTGTAATGCAAGCTTTTCCATCTCTTGAAGTCATCTCTTGCACTAGACATGTTGTGACTCATAAAATAGTGTAAATTAGAATTGTTAGTAGTCCATCAATTTAGTTAATTTGACAATGACCCATGAATGCAAGAAGACATCAATTTTCTAAACAGTATAATCTGGTATTTAATTAATGATGCTAAGACACCTCTGATTGCAGAAGAAGCATTTTCTTTCAGTTTACCCCAGTGGTTAGAAATATGTGTTTTGAATATCTGACTGTAATATGGTAGAGTGTATATTTATTAATAGTATCTAAATCTGAAGAGATTCCAGGAAGAATGAAAATCCACTGCACAAAATCCACTGTCTGGCATTTTCCTCTTTCTAATTTGCACAGTTAATTATCAGGCATGCATTTGCCTGTTTGTATTGCTACAATGAGATTTATCCAGGTATCAAAAAGCTGGAAATCTAAGACTTAAGCGTTGTGGGATTTTGGAGATGATTTTAATTAAGTAATCTAGAACTGAGGTTGCTGGTACATGTGACAATAGGATTACCTTTGTGCTAAATTATCAGTTTTATTTTGTACAGAGAGCTAAGCCTAAAATCAGAATTAAACATACATATTTGTTTCAACACTGAGAGTTGAAAAATACAAGAAGACATTTGGTATTTGGAAATGTTAAAACAGAATATTCGTCAGCTCTCATAATGATAGTCAAAGTGGTTTTACACAATTTTCTGCTGGAATAAAGGACTCAAGGATTACTTGATTTAAAGAATGTCAACATTCTTTAAAATGTCAAATCTAGGGAAGATACCAAGGAAAGACATCTAAATGAGTATAAAAACATTCCCTAGAGGCCTGTGGAAGTACTGGGAGAAACATCAAGCTGTGAAGAAAAAGCTAATAGAGCTCACTGTGACTAAATCCTCAGGGCCTGGTCTGTGATCCAGACACTTCTGACAAGCTTGGAGAGAGTCTGAAGTGTCCCAGGGTAGAATTGTGTGGGAAGACTTTTAACGTGCAGTTCAATTAACAATCAAAACGAAATTTGAATATGGTTGATGTGACAATGCCAAGTATCAGATTTTGTTGTTAGTATGTTTTTGTTCTATGTGTAACTTGATTTGAGCTCAGAAGCACTATGAATTGGCTGACCACTCAGGTAAGTGAGATAATCTGACTAAAAAAACCATAAATTAAGTGCACACAGCTACAGAAAATCACTAGGTAATTTGCTACTTCGGAAGTAAAACCAGATGGTCATAAACCCCATCTGCCAATTTCGGCTCCAGTGAATTCTTTAGAAAGATTAACCTTGATTTAAAGACCTCAAATCACAGACAAATATCAGTATTTAAGATAGGCAATTTACCTTCATGATTAAGATTTCGTGCCTTATTTGCATTTGATCTTCAGCCTCTGGTAATATCCGAGGAGTCAGTTAGGTAGGTAGGAGATTTGGAATGTGATTACTTTTCAAATAAGATTGGACACTTCCTGGTTTTTTAAAAAGAGGAAGAGATAAGCTCTCTTTACTTGACCCAAATTATAGTCATAACTTATATTGATATAAATAATTATAAATAATTTATTAACAACCACTGCAGTAATAAATAAGATGGAAATTTCAAGGGAAATTAGCCAGAAGAGAAGTTGAATACATAATAAACTCTTATGGTTCTGAAAAGTTTTCTACTTGGGCAAATATCTGGGTCTTCAAGTGCATTCTTATAGGAAAGACAGCAAAAACCTTCAAAACTGAATATGTATAAGATTGCATGCCAGCATGGGACATTACATTAGCAAGTAAATGAAGCATAGATTTCTAGCATATATCCTGCACATTTCCAAACACATTTGATGCAATGTAATTTCTAAAGAGGAGGTTTTGACTATTGTAAATTGTATCACTAGATGGCAGTAATAGCCAAGTAAAATGAAACAATCACGTAAGGAATCTCAGGGTTTTATTTTGAATTCAATTTCTTAATATCAGCTCTAGATATAAATGCTTGGCATAGCCCTATGTCCAAACCCAGCCAGACATAAATCATGATAGTTTGTGGGTCTGTTAACAGGATGTAAGATACTACGAAACGCCATTTTCAGTGCTTTCTAGAGCTTTGGGGATCCAAATAGAGCCTTGAAACTGTTCTATTTGGTTGGTGTTTAAAAGACCATGACAACACAAATACCCAGGACCCAATTGCCCAATGTGGCTGTTTCTGAGGTATTAACACTCAGAGCCCAAAAGACAGAAAACGAACAAATGAATATACTTTGTTATAAGTAGAAGGCAGATAGAGTTCCAGAATCTTACAGGGAGATATGCAAATCAAAACATCTAAAATAGTGTCCATTTGTAGGATTTTGAAATTATTTTAGCTGTTCTCAGACAGCCAAGAAGACAGTGAATCTAAACCAACCTCCTGATTAGTAACGAATTTTTAATTGTATAGTCTACAGGCTGGAGAATTTATAAAGCAAAAGCTTCATTTCTAGTCTCCCAGGGAACAGATCCTCCGTGTGCTCAGTCACACACAACATCTCAGCTTTTGTAATATTCACAAGGAATCAACACTGACTCAGCATCCTTTCTTTGCAGGTTCCATGCACAGGGTCTCTGCGTGTGAGAGATGGAATAACGTTACCATTGTCCTTCTCATATCCACTCTGATAGCAGGGGAGATTAGATAAGACTGAGCTTTGGCCTTTGCTGGTATCTGGAGGGTGCGTTCTTCCACAAGCAGCAGCGTGAAAGGAACCAACCAGTCTGAGTGCAGGCAGTAAGACCAGCCCCCGAATTTCAGAGAGCAGCTGTTCTGCTGCCTCCAGTGGCTGCACCACGAGCAGGTAAGTAAGAGCTGTCAGAGCAGCCAAGCAGGACAGGGCTGAGGTTCAGTTCCAAGTAAACCTGGAGTCAACAAAAACAAATTCTGGGCTTTTCCCTGGATTTTCTGTTTACAACATACAAAGCTGAGAGATATTTTTTTTCCTTGTCCCCCACACCCCACTAAAAAACCATCAGTTTTATATACACTAGCTAGTTCTGCAGGGAAGTGTCATACTAACATTAAACTAAATTTCCAAATGTTCTGGTCTTTCCCTTCATTTGAATAAATTTAGAGTGAGGATGCAATTACTGTTTCTAATTACATTCATCAGTTTATTTGTTCTCATTCTGAGAATTTTATAATCAAACCAGATAGGTCTTTTGTATTTAGTGTCCATGTTTAAAGATCATTATGGACATTAAAGTCAAAGAACATATGCTTCCTGGCATGTAGAAGAATCAGTTTATTTAGACCATCTGAGTAGCTGTCCTATTAAAGTATTGCAATATTTATTACTCGAAAGACAGTTTAACTGGATTTTACTCCAAAACATGTTTTACATTAATTTTATAGTGTGCAGAGTTTTTCTGCTTACTGTAGGATCTTTGGTACATTAGGCTAATGTTTTAAAAATACTTGTATTGTTAGATCTCTGCCTTATGTGCATTCCCAGATCCAAGCTGAGCTCCTTGAGAAGAGCTGAAGTCAGCCAAGGAGCCTGCTTTCATAATGACCTTAACAAAACTGAAAGTGCAGCAGAATTAGCTACTGTTGAGTGGACTTTTAATAGCAGGAAGGCATTCTGCCAAGTTTAGGCAAGGAGGATCTACACTGATATTTCTCCCCTCCCCCTACAAAACCCAGTGTGTAATTACCAGCACTGAATCTAGCAGCAGAAAGTAACATTTCAGTTTCAAACTGCAACTTGATTAGACTTTCAGTGTTAAAATTAAAGCTGTGAGAGCCCAGGAAGATCTGCCAGCTCAGCAAACTCCTGGTTCGTTTGCTTGAAATAGGGTTTTTGCTACCCCTTTTGCCATTATTATGCTGAACTTAATTAAAACAATGAAAAAATAGAACAGATTCAGGTTATCTTGAGGTCCCTATAAATTAAAACAGCAAGAGATAAGCGAGAATAAAAGACAGACGAGAGAGAGGATCACTTGCTTTTGATTTTTAAAATGTATAAATAAAACTCTTTTTCACAAGAAGCTGGATGTCTGAGTCCCAGAACCTGAACTGCAATTATGATTTGTTTTGACATTGCAGTTTACTTTGAGGAAAGGGTAGTTTTGTTCACATTTAAATATTACAAACTTAAAATAATATAAACTTGCCATGCATGTGTCACCATAAGGTCTTAATTTATTTTGCCTTTTACCATGACCTTTGTTGTAAATTTTGAGGTTTTTACTTACAGGCAAATGGACTGTTTCATGTCTACTCTGGGTTATACATTGCACTATCTGTTGCTTTCCTGCAACAAGGATATGAAGACTTTTGTATTATTTATTCAATTTTTGAATTCTCCACTGGCATAGAACCCATACTGCAAACAATAATTAGTAAGATGGGGCCAGTTTGCATTACCTCTTATGTGGAAATTATTAGTCTAGATTTGTATTAGTTCCAGAGAAGGTGTTGAAGAGATTATGTAATGGCACATTTTTGTGAATATTTGCACCATCAACTCTGCATGAGTGGTTCTAGTCCCTGACCTATTCCTATGATTAATTTGTACCCACCTGAAATGGACAGTGTATGCACTGTCAGTGTATATTGTCCAGAGAGGAGGTATATTTTGCAATAACTTTTGTTATCTTTGTGCTAGAGATTACTTATATACTCTATTAATTAGAAAAACTGAAAGGTAATTTTTTTCTCTAAGCATTGACTCTTTAAACTAAAGTAATGAGCAAACCCAGTATCTAGCATATAGTCAAAATAAAATGCTGAGACTACTCTTTACATTCATTCATTAGAGAGGGAGTATTTTTGCGTTACTCAAAGACCAAAAATCTCAAAGGAATGAGCTTCAGGGCTCAAAAGACACGCGATACTTAAGACTGGCTGCAGGCTGAACTTTAGAGTATAAAACTCACTATTTCCTCCAGAGGAGTTTTCTGGATACAGTCATATAAAAGACAAACTAAAAATATAAATAATGAAAAATGGCCATTCAAAATGTTAAGTTTCATTTGCAGTAAAATTAGACTATACGGTCTTTCTGGCTTAGTCCTGTCACAGGACATGCATTTTGTAATGAATTTTGGGGAAGTAGCAGAGAGTCTAAAATCTCCCCATCCATTGTCACTCAGCTGCGATGATTCACAGGCACATGTACAAGCAAAACCAAGATATTAATTGTTGTAATCTTCCCACTTAAATTCCTTTTGCCTCCTCAATTATTTCTGATATGTGTTCAACCAATCAATTCTTGCTTTTATTTTGGTCCAAACCAGAGGAATCAGCCTAGAAGACTGACCTCCCCACTTTCACGTAAGTTCAGCTGTTGTTGGCAAGTGTTGACAGAGCACGAGGCAGTGCCATGAACTTGCTCAGCTCTCAGAAGCAGAAGAGCTTTAGAAGATCAGTATTCTTAGTTTGTCTGCTTTGCTGACAAAGCAGGGTAAGTTGCTCCAGGCAGAACAATGCACTAATTCATCACTATCTCATTTGGCACCTGATTTAGCATGGGTATATCAGGACAATCGGGCATTCTTCCATGTAAGACAACTTTCCTGATGTGGAAACAACAATTCACATTTAGCAGGTTATTGTGCCATGAATGAGTGAAATCCTGCCAACAAAGAAACCAATACCAAAAATCCTGGAGGTAATTTCTGTCAGGGTGTTGCCACTAGATGCCAGTTTCATTTTGTTAGTGAGAAAGAATGAAGCGAGGTTGTGTGGATGCCTTTTGAACTAGAGACAGGATCAAAGGCAGGGGAGCACAACGGACATTAATTATTGGGTGTTACAGTCCTGGAAATTTCTGTGTTTCTGCATTGAAACTTCTCAGTTTAGGCACCTAAATTGGGTGCTTCATATAACAACTCGTGTTAGTGTGGACACCGAAAATTAATTTTAAGTCTGTTTAGCTTTTTCCTGGCCTGATTACACACACCAGCTATTTGTTATCTATTCCGTTTCTTTACACTGCCTTCTAAACTATGTAAAATGTTCTTTCCCTTTATGGAAAGACCTTCACTTTTTTCTGAGACTGAAATGTCTTTAAATCAATCTAGCTGAAGGTCAGCCTCTTAGCTCTGGTTCAGCATCCTACAGGATCTTCCTTCCAGCTTTTAAGTTTGCTGTCAAGTCCTTTATCACCCTGTTACCTTGGAATCTGCCTGCTGGGGCTCGTACTGTTCTTGCAGCAAATTTGCATGACAACTCTTTTTCCCAGGGACTTTATATTTCTTCCGGTACTTTAAGTAGGGCCAAAAGTATTGAGAAGCCTTGTGCCAAAGTAGTCTTCCCAGGAGAAAGCTTCCTTATTTCCTGCAAATACTGGTGACTGGCTGTTCCTGCAGCTCAGATGTATTTTTGCTGTTATCCTCATTTGTTGTTGGTGTAGCTCATCTTCCTGACCCAGATTGCAGAAAGAAACCATTACAAGCTCGATGCCAAAATTCTGTCTGTCACCTCACTGAGGAAATTAAGATGAGCAGAACATAAGTAATGGGAAAAATAAAGAAAGGTGAAACTTGCAAGTGGGAGAAGGTATGAGTTTGGCCTGAGCTGAGCCTGAGCAAGGGGGAAGAAAGATATTTCCACAAGTGTTTGTTTAATTACTTATGTTTCCTTTTCCCCAATACTTGAATCAGTCATTGCAAGTTTGTGTTAACGGCAATAAGTTAAATTAAGTTAAAATAAATTCCCTGATTGTTAAGACTGGTTTGCCTTTGACAATATTTAATTTCTTTAGATCTTGAGTAAAATTCCACAAGGAAATGTGGGCTCATAAGTTCTGCTATATTTTGCTTTTGCTGCCTAGTTTGCCTGGGATATGCCAGCAGTACAGAGCTGGAGTCACCTGGGAAGAGCTATTCCTGGATGCTCATCTGTGAATAACTCCTGTCTAGTTTACATCCTTGGGCTAACCCAAACTTCTGTTCTCTTGCCAGGTTACAGAACAAAGAGTTTCAAATAACTGTACGTGTAATAGGTTGTACTCTAGGAGTTGTCTCAGATGACCTTCCATTCTGTAAGTGCATTATGAAATTCTAATCACCAGACAATCATTTTCTGCCTTGAATCCGATTTCTCCACTGGTTTGCACCTCGGCTATTAATTTGCACATATGCAGAGTGAAATTAGGTGTTAAATGAAACCAGACCGGTTTGGTAACAGATTGCATACCTTCTGAACAGTTGTAAATTGTTGTGATGAAATTTAAAGGAGTAGGGAATTGAACCCTTTTTGGCGAAATAAAGTGATTTTGTCTGATGGCTTTCACATGATGTGAACATTATGAAACCTTTTTTACCTGTCTTTAATAAAACATCTATGTGTATCATCAGATGAGAGCAGCAAATAATTTAGGACCTGAAACTCTTGTCTTTCTTAAGATATTAACAATCAGCACAGTATTAGTTCTTCAAAGAAAATATTTGTATTTAAATAATGACAATTCTGTATGAGCACCAAGGTTTTTGTGAAAATAGCTTTTTTTCCTGCGATGATGACCATTGATTACTAAATGGAAGCAGTATTCTGTGGCTTCCAAAATTAATATTGCCTGCGTTTTGATGAGTAAATTGCACTAAATGCTAAATTTTATATGTACTGTTATTAATATAAAGTTTAATATTGCTTTAGAGATCAATAGTTAGTAAAAAAAGCATTCTCAGAATCATGGAAATATTGGTTGGAAGAGATCTTTGAGGGTCAACTAGTCCAGCCTTTGTGATACATGAAGAGACGAGACCCACCAGCAGAGAGAGAGTGGATCTGAGATTTATTCAGAAGCGCTCAGTATATATATTTTTACTCCTAAGAGCTTTTCTTTGGTTACAGCCTACAGACACAATCACAGTTCTACAATGAATCTGTCCTCTCGACATTTTCCATTGTTCTCTCCAAAGCCGTGGTAGAGGAGCGTGAAGAGTGTACAGTTCTCTGTTGATGTAGCAGTAGAAACTCTTTCATGTCTCAGGTACAGATGTCCTGAGAGAGACGCTGCTGCTGCCGCCGCTCTGTTTAACTCTTTCCTTACACCAACATCTGTTATACCGACAAACTATTGCCAACTGTAAATAGTCAGCAACGGCTTCTTAACGCAAACAGAGGGCATATAGGAAGCAAGAATAGGTGCCAAGGATGCTACAAAAGCATTGCTTAGGGATGAGATCTCTAAGGCTTAGCTGGAGCTAACACCAGCTAAGGACATAATGAGAAGCCATAATTGATTTTGCCGCTACAGCAGTAACAAAAGGAATCTGTAGGTCTGTCCATGGAAGGGTCCAGTCCTGCATTATGTTATTTCTGAAGTTTTCATTTGCCTGCAGTTGACTAAGCAACAGCATAAGCATTCTTTATGGCTAGATTCACAATGCAGGATTGCATTAATGAATCAAAGAGAGCTAAGTTGTTTTATCTAATTGTTTTACAGTCTGCTTTTAACTTGCAATATCATGTTCTGTCTATGACAGTAGGATTGGAAATGGATTTATAAGGTTTTCCTTTGCCCTAGTCCTTTTTTGTGACTAATTATACCTCAGGGTATAATAGCACTCTACATCAGTGAGAAAAAATTTGTCAGTTATAAATGCTGCATGTTTTCTGTTGGTTCTAGGCTATAGCTCATGAAACTTCATCTGGTTACAGCCGACTCGGTGGGACTATGCACATTTCCATCAGGTAAGGATCTGACCCTCAAGAAAACAAACCTGAAACAAGCTTCAAGTTGCTAAGTGATAATGCATTAACAGATTTTTATTTAGACTTTCAGATACTTTATCATTAAAACAATTAAATCAAAACAAAGTAGTTCTACAAAATCCTCAGCATTCAATACGAAACTCTTATCTACTATTATAGGTCCTTCCTCTCCCTTAAAAAGGAAGCTATGCAAACATCCTCTTTAGTACTCAGACCACATTCTCTTTCTCAGTGTTTTTCATGCCAGAAGAAGGTGAAGAGGCAAATTCTCTTGGAGTCTGGAAAGAAAGGCTTTCTCTTTGGCTTTATGCATGCTGCATTATAATTCTTTTGTTTCTTTGCTCCTGTACTTGGAAATACTTGAATTTTCCAGTGACGGAAACATATTGGCAAATATGTTGAATTATTGTTAAAACAGAACCCCAGTAGATATTTTAAAAATAGATACAGTTTTTTATTTTAATATTGTTTCCATCATTAGTGCTCAAGCCTGTGGGAAATTACTTTCAGCAGTTTTTGTGGGCACATTTGCTCTCTCTCTCTGTCCTTGTGCTTGCTTGTGCTCTCCCTCTCTGACACATACACTATTAGCCTTAATTAGAGAAAAAGGCCTGAAAGCTTTGAAAAATAAATTATGGAAACTGGAACGTGCATCGGACAACAATAAGAACACGCTTCTTCATTGATGATCAGGGGTCTGGAGCCCCTCTCCTATGATGGCTGTTCACCCTAGAGAACACCAGCACCAGGCTTTGCACCTTCCACTGCCCAAAGAGGGTCTGCAAGAAAACTGGAGAGGGACTTTTGACAAGAGTGCGTAGTGATAGGACAAGGGGGAGTAGCTTCAGACTGAAAGAGGGTAGGTTTAGGTTAGATATTAGGAAGAAATTCTTTACTGTGAGGTTGGTGAGATGCTGTCACAGGTTTCCCAGTGAAGTTTTGGATGCCCCATTCCTGGGAATGTTCAAGGTCGGGTTGGATGGGGCTCTGAGCAACCTGGTTCAGTGGAAGGTGTCCCTGCCCATGGCAGGGAGGTTGGAATTAAACCACCTTAAGTCACTTCCAACCAAAACCAGTCTGTGATTGTATCTGCCCTTTATTAATAGATAAGATGTCCTGTCTATCTTCTAGGTTTTGTGATGTGACTATGTTATGTTTATGGCTATTTATCAATTGCTATTTGGAATAATGTGTATAAAGTTCTCTAGATGAGTGCCCCATGTTTCCATTCTCTAACAGTGTTCTACAGACAATGACTGAATGGTCTTATTTGGTTAGCACTTAATTCTGTATTCTTTATTTCAGTTTGTGACTGAAATACGGGCAAAATTTCTTGTCTGTGCATCATGGCAATCACAGTTCACTTCTAATTTGTCCTAAAAATGGAAGACCATAATTATTTGGAATAAAGAAAATCAAAGTTGTAAAGAACAAATGTCCTTTTGATCTTGCAGGGAGGGAAGAAAATTAATTGGCAGAGCTACCAATCGTGGACATTACCAGGAAATACCACTAGAAAAAGCCATCTGAACTACTTCATCTAAATATGTGGCCCATTACTTGTAAGACTAAGCTGCTAGTAATAGTTTAAAGTCTTCAAATAGATAATGGCCTGAACTTAACAGATGCTCGAACTTTCAGAGTGCTACTAAAGGAAATACTTTAAAAATTCAAATCTAAAGTATTAAAAATTTTAGGACCACAAGTGTATTCCTGTTAAAATTCATGAGTTTTGCTGTGACTATTGGTGAAAACAGAATCAAGCGTTTTTGTTTCTTCTGGTGATTACTAAGTTGCTGGTACTGTAACACTTGTGAAATTAATTCTGATAATGCAATCCTCATGCTTATATTGTTTTAAAACTACTTTCAATATGAATAAATGATTGGAGGAAAAAAATATGCAGATATTTAGAGGGAAAATACTTTTGAGAAAGCATGTTATACCCAGTACCACAAAATCATGGATTCAGTGCAGCAGGTTCTCTGTCACCTTAAAGAAGTTTGTAAGTTCCGGAATCTGCCATGACTAAGAGCTGTCATTTCTCATCAAGTCTGTCTCTGAAACCCCAAAGCTCAGAAAAGACAAGGTGACTGTCTTGTTAGAAACGCCCCTGAGGGCATTTGGGTGAATATCAGACTCTGAAGGGCAGCTTAGCTCTTCTAGACGAGTAGCTCCTTTCAGCCCTGTTTTTCTAGGGGTTAGCATGGATCTGCTTACTGTGGGCTGCATAGCAGATAGAAACATCCTTCCAAGAGTCAATCAGAGATTTTAAATAAAAACATGACAACATAACTTAGAGGAACTCTTGGCAGAACTCGGCAGCTTGGTGTCATTTGGGTATTTGAATGAAGATGTTGGTTGACGTGCAAGCAGAGCAGAAACTGCTGCCAAGACAAGGTTTGGACAAATCTCCTGTAGGTGTATTCTGCAAGACATCTTCAGAGTGGGTAATCTTTTTAAGTGCATTTAGAGCTGGTGAAAAGGAAAGAACAAAAGGAATGTGCAAGACTTTTAGCCTAGTAAATTTATATAGGACATTGGGAGAGCAAGAGAAACAATGGAAACAGACACCTTAAAAATTGGTATCTGTTCAAGGCAATAGTAGAGGGCTTGAGATGTGTTTTGTTTTGTGGTGGCTGTGGGGTTTTTTTTTTAATGTGTGTTTTGTTTTTACTACCTCCTTGAGGAGACAGGGCTTATTTGGCAATGCTGTCCTGGCTGCTCTTCGTCTGGTCATTGCACCCATAATAACGTTTAAAATTATAGCTATTTTCAAGCAAATTTGAAATATACTTCAATTCCTATGAGATCTGTGGCACTCACATGCTGGCGATTTATTCAAAATGATGACGCACTACATGAAAAGCAGGCAGAATATATCTGGTTCTTTGGAATAAGGGTGAGGTTCTTGAGGTGAGTAAAGCTTGGTAGGAGAGTGAAGGATAAAAATTCATAGGAAGGCTTCATTACTTCTGCTATTTATAAATTAATTTCTTTTTCTTTGAAGACTTTCTTAAATTCTGTGCAGCATCTAGGAAGGAAACACGTAAACTTGTATGAGGACGTCCTTTATGTTGTAAAGAGATTTTCTTTTAAATATTTGGAAATACTTGATTTTCTGCAAATTAAATTTTGGATTATAATCCTTACTGCCATGTTTGAAGGTGGAAATTTCTTGAAATAAAATTTTGAGAAATACAAACTGGGGTGAACCATATTATCATTAAAGTCAAAAGGTGCTTGAAATTTTTAACCATTAACTAGTTCTAAATTGCTTGTATTTTTATAGCCTTAATACAAGTTTACAGAAGCCACAGATGTTTGCTGTCTAAAATACAAAATCACAGAACAGTCTGTGCAAGAAGGGACTTCGAAAAATCATCTGGTCCAGCCTTTCATAGAAAGAGGGCATAGATGAGATCATTTGCAACCTGTCCCACCACGTCTTGAAAACCTCCAGTGATGGAGACTCTCCCATGTCTCTGGTGAGCTGGGTTAGTGACTGATTGTTCTCACTGGCTTAAAATGTGAGATTACTTTCAATTATTAATCGTGCATTTTACATAGCAAGAAGATCTTTCAAGAATTAATTTCTTCCCTCTAGTAAAAGAATGATTAGCTAAGTCTAATTATTCCAGTTATTATAAAGTTTAATAAATCTGTTAAATCCACAGAAGTCTGCATTTATGATTCCTTGAATTCAAAAGTATTATATGAAAAGTAATTTATTCCATGAGTTGGAAGGTTTATTATTTCTTTAGAAAGGCTTAGGGAAAGCACAGAGGATTTGAAATGAAGACATGCAAAATCTGAATTTAAAATAGAGGCAGTTGTTGGTAATACAGTTATGTTTACACAGTAGGAATAGCTCATTAAAGAGATGTCATAATGACTGTTTCCAGCAAGTGTAGGGTAATTGGCTTGAGCAGCCACTTGATGTCATCCTGGTGCAACAAAATTTGTCTAAAAGCCATTTAAAAACCTTCGATTCTAAGAGAATGATTGTTTTGGTGAACAGTTCTCTGCTAACCTTAGTTTTTCTTTTTTAAAAAATTTATTTATTTTTATTTTTCCTGCAGTCATGCAGAATGTATTTAAGAAGCTTTATGACAAAATGCTTAGTACCTTCTTTTTTCTTTGACATTAGATAGCTGTAAATTTTTCAAGGAAATGTGACTCACTTGTCCCTCATGTAATTAGGTTGATATCAACAGTTAGGTTGATTGGGCCCAAATACTCTATCAATGTTAGATGAAAAATATGTAGGAAATCTTTCAAGACTCTGAGTGATATTTTTACCTCCAAGATCATTCAGCTGTGTTTTGCCACCTCTGTCCTTTTTTTCTAAACACTAGTAAACTTTACAAAGGCAGTTATCTTTTTGTCCAGGAAAAGTTGTTCTTTAATGCTTTGTTCTTGGCATTCAACTTGATTTAAAGGAGCAAAAGGTCCCATTTGATCATTGTGCATTTTTTTGGTGAGGAGGGGAGAGGGCAGAAGAATTAAACTTTAGATAAACTTCATAGGATCCAGAACAAACTTTAATATGGACTTTCTCAGAATTAATTTTCTGTGATACTTTTACCATAATAAAATATCCCTGATCTCTCAGTGTCTTTCTCCTACCACTGTTTCTCCTTCCACCTAGGCAGGTACCCTAGATGAACTAATTTTCTACTATTTTAAAAATTTCCTATGACTTGTTCTTTCCTTTTAACTCTTTGTGATCTTCATACTTTCTCTCAGTTTGGTGACTGCTTGGCCAGCATTTTCTGTCATACAATTCACAGTATTTTCCCACACTACTCCCCTGCAGTTGTAAAATACTTGCTTTGACAGACTGCCTCTTTGTTCTCGTGACTATATTCTATTTACAAGCGTTTACAAGTTTGTGTTGTCATTTGAAACTTTCATAGATTCTACAGCCTGTTGTGTAATATAGAAGATTATTTACAGTCTATAAACCGACACAAGAACGTCTCGTTTTTCAGGCTGGGGGAACGAACAAGTGCGTGCACAAGCTCACTGCAGTCTGGGAAGCCCTGTGCGAGAGCTGTTATCCAGCTCCTGTACATGTTTGTGACCCCAGAGGCCTCTCTGGCAGCTGCCTCAGCAAGATAAAGCTGAGACTGAAAGCATCCAGGTAAGTGTAAAGAAGTTGATTAAGGGTCCAGTAGAACTTCTACAGGAACAAAGAGGGATTGAAAAGAGCAGGGATAATTCAGTCTGAATAAGGTGAATAAAAGGGATTTGATTGAAGTGAGAAGATTAGTAAGAAATGACTACTGTCTTCCTTCTAGCTGTATCTCAATGCATGAAGTAAGGAAATAAAGTGAAATTAAAGGCCAAAGGATTTTTTTTCCTGGAATATAATAATTCATTGGCATTTGCTGTTTCAGGAGGTCACTGAGGCAAGTCAGGAACTGATCGTAGCAGTTTTAAGGGTTTGTTAACAGCAATTAATAAAATTTTTTTCCTTTGAGTAGTTTGCAGGATGGATAAAACAGATACAGGTTTAAAAGCAAGGACTCTGAGCACAATGGCAAATAAAAAATGGGCAGTATTTGAATTAAAGAGAATACATTCTACTTGAACTCCCACACTTATTTATGGCCACAACAATGTTTTTGGTTGCCAGAGTGAGACAATATGGTTGTTTTCATCCAAGTTTATATATAAACACTCTTCATTTGCTCTTTTCATTGACAACAATTTGGGTAAGATCCATCTGCTTGAAATTAAACACTTTCAGTGCATACATTTGCAAATGTTAACTCTTATGTATATTTCAGTGAATGGCAACAGATACCTTTAGGGCATAATTTGCATTCTTTTGCATAGATGTCTAAAATAGGTCAGATGAACTGTGTTCTATAAGTGAATATTTCTTCCCCTGCTGCATATTACTTCTAATTGAAAAAAAAAAGAGGCAATACTTACATGCAGGTAGCTACAATGTAAGCATGGAAATTTAGGTGGAATGAATGTTATATTGATCACTGCTCACAGTTTCTCACAACAGTATTTCATAGTTGCAGTCTTGCAAAATGTTAAGAGAGATTATCTACAGCCTCTTCTGCTTCAACTTGATGTCTCCATTCCATAAATTCTTTTATATTCTCCTCCTGAGAAGGTGCTGTTACAAAATCATATACTTTTTATTATCCTTGCTGATGAGTTTTATCAGACATGTATGGAATCATTCCTCTATTTATATGATGAAGTTTTAAAGTGGGACTATTTTTGCCCTGCTAAGATTGTTATGCACAAGACTTGGCTTTTTTGTGTTTTTCAGAATTAGACAACAGTATGTTTAAATGATGTGAGGTCTCTGTGACTTTCCAGTTTCTGCTAATCCACAAGGAGTTCTTACCCAATGGTAGTCTGCATACTCTAACTGAATTCTATAAAATATAGCTCTGCTCCCTCAGACACTACTTGGTGTCTTAAGACTTTCATCTATTAAGCACAAAAGTTTAAAAAGTTAGCATATGTGAACTTAGTTAACTTAAGCATTTAGATGACTTTAAATAATCAAAATTGATATGTCCTGGATGAATAGAAATTTGAAATTAGATAAGATTTCTTAGTCATAAAAGAGAATGAAAGCAAAGAATGACAAATTAATGCCTGAGAAGCAATATGTGAGATGTGGTTGATAAATTATCTTCTGATATGTTAATGAATTCCAGATAGAGAAGTTCACAATATGATGATTTTTTGAGATTTTAATAAAATAAATTAAAAATTGAAAGGTGATCTGAATGAAAGAATCTCCAGGAATCTTTGAAAAAATAATTAGGAATTTGAGCTTTTAAAAAGGCTTTTTATAGATATAAACCTTTATACTCTCATATACACATACTTGCATTTTAAATAGATACATCTGAAAAACCTACTGATGCTAAACTTCTCCTTATACTTACATGGAAATAACAAATTCTAAAATAATGACTTAGAAATATGCTCTGCACACTTGCATAGACTAAAAAAATTTGTATTTAGTCCCAGATTCTTTTTGACCACCCAGAAAATCCTGCAGGTCTGTTTTACAATGATGAATATAGATAATACACAGACAGATGCAAAAAAATATTTAAACAAATAACATATTTGTGATTAAGACTTTGTTTTAGTAAAAACAAAACAGGTAGGATTTCTTCAAGGAAAACCAGTTCTGTAGTTCTCTTTTTTCTGTTTTGCTTTCACAAAAGAAACACAAGCAACTATGTAGAAAAAAACCAGGAACTATTGATGTGGCAGGAAAAAGTAATTGTAGCTGTCAGTTCAGCCTGCTAGTCATTCTAATTAACTGTGTGAAACTTATACAGCCAAGATGTCTCTTTAAAATCCAAGAATAGCCACTATGGCTTTATTTTTTCTGAAAAATGTTCTTAATGTCTCAGCAGCTGATTCAACATGTTTGGTTGTTAATGTTTATGTTATCATTTTCTATCATTAAAAGCACATTTTATAAAATAAATTTATTTGTGGGATAATTCCCATAATGCAGAATATTTCTAAACCCATCAGTATTCTAATTACGTTAGAGTGAGTATTTAATCACTGATTAATTTTGAGAGGTAAAAATCATCTGCTATATCTACAAGCAACACTATAATGGATGAGATTGAACACACTCAAATAATATATTTACATAAAATACATGAGAAACAGTCTCCCACTAAATTTAATCTAGCAAATGTTCTCATTATATATATAATTTTTTTCTTTACTGTTATCTCATTATTTCTTTTCTCTTTTAAAATTAAGATCTATTTAACATTTGTTGATTCAACCCCCAACATCAAAGTAAATTTGCATAATTTTAACCTTTTCAACATGAAATCTAGGCACCATTTTATATTCCCCATGTATGACAGGAATGCATTAAATATTAACTTTTACTGCGAGGGTTTGAAATTTCAGTACAGAAATTTTGTTGAATGTCTGCTTTTGGAGTAACTTAATGCATGACTTTTTCTCTCTCCTTTCTCAGACGTTCCCAGTAGTGTGATATTCTACCCCCTACCCCCGATATTGAAAGATATGGATCCATTACATTTGAGAAATTTGGAAGAGACTTTATTTTCTCTTCTGCTGTTTCCTGTGTGATAGCAGAAGATCAGATTGATAAACCGCCACTGATACACCACTACAGAGAACAGTCTCCCTGTCCCTGGAGAGGTTTTGCCCGCAGCAGAGGTGCTGGCACAGTGTGGCTGTTCTTCCTGCAGGAAATCCAGGAAGCTGCTTAGGGAACAACAGTCCTGGTGCCTGTAGCAGCTGGTGCAGAATTCCGTACATAAAGGATGATAATGGTCATTCACACCAATAGAGGCATTGCCTGCAAAAGGAGTATGGCTTTTTTATTTTTATTTAAAATTCTGTAGCATCATGTAAGGAAATTGTTCCAGCAGTACTTGCCTTTGCTTTTTGCAATATTTTCCCTGGTTAAACGTGCATCCAATTTAAGTACTATGGAAGGAAGTCACAGTAAATTAACAGCTGGCTGGTAAGCCTGGAGCTTTAGAGAGAAAACTGCTCCTTCCTCTTTACAAAAAGCTTGAGAAAAAAAATTGCAGTTTCTCTTCAGTTATTTGGTTGCAGTGATTGAGGCAAGGGTAAACCGTAATAGATGAGAATTGGATGGAGGAGAGATTAGGATCTACAAGCAAACACTGCTGGCTTACAAAGACTAGAAGGAAATCTCACACTGTAGTGTTTTACAAAGTGTCAGAGTACAGATATTTGGTTGAGGATAAACTAAAAAGGTATCATGAAATTGTTGCTTCCCAGCTCTTTAAAATAATTAGTCTCTCATTTGCTGATGGGCTTATAAATGCAAACTCAGTGTCATTCCTATCCATAACAGAACTGCTAACTTCTAGGTATTATTCATCAAGAAAGTACACCCGTGATGGCTATCAAATAAAATATTTATTAAATTATGCAATTTATATTTCATTCTTGTATGCAGTATACCTGACAGTACTGGAACATTAATACAGCCCTAAACTGTTTTAACTCCTTTATTGCATAAACATATAACAAAGCTTCGTGACTGAGTAATAGCAAAATCCACATGAAGTGTGCATAATCTAAAGAGCTCTGTAGGGTAGAGTTTGAAAATTTGGAGTTTCTGTGTAAATGTGTTGAACATATCTTTTTAAAGAATAACATGACTCATGAGAAGGAAAAAAAAAGAATGTAAGGAATATGTATCACTGATTATTATCAACAAAAAAAAGTATATTTCCTAGAAACTAAAATATTTTCTGTTTGCAGAGTTTGATCTAAATATTGTAAATGCCTACCATGACCCAAATTCAGATTAAATTAGCAGAAGAATCTGGCTTTGAATTATTCCATATAGCATAAAATAAAATGAGGCTCTGATGAGTAGATGATGGCCCCTGTGATTTATAGCTGTTTACCTGACCACCTTTTGCATTATCTCTCTGATACTGCAGATCCAGACAGTTCTCCAGCTGAAAAACTAGAAAAAGGAAGTGTGTGATCAATCTCTCTCCCACTTTGCCAGCTCCCATGTTTGAAGTTCAAGTGTCAAGGTAATTGCTCTTTTTTCCAGCTATAGGAAATTTGGGAGTATATTAGTGTAAGTATCTTGCCTTACTCTTTTTTAATTAAAGCACGTGTTTATGTTTTCTGGTTGTAGAGAGAGAAAAGCATGGAAATATGACACTAGAACACCTTGAAGGCTTAAACAATAGAGAGTTGTATCAAACTGACGAGCACAAAGAAACCTATGATTTTTCTTTCAGTCTTGCATTTCTTTGAGACTGGTTTATTTTCCTAAGCTACCTGGGATAGAAAGTGGTGCCAGAATACCTCTGAACCTAGTCATTTTCTTGTCTGTTTTTGCATTGCGTTTCGCGGGGGTCTGGTTCAGTTCCTGTGCTTATTTGAAAGCACAATCTGACTTACGGAGAGCTGGAGAGGAAGACGGCCTGAGTTACCGCTAGCATAATTTATATCCAGTTGCAACCAAACAAGACTGCAATTACTTTCTTTTTATAAGGCTGAAGCGCGTGATCCAAAGGCGAGATGGTCTAAGACAAACACCTGCGGATCTCGCTTGCCGCGGGGGTTCGGGCCGGAGCTCGCAGAGGGGGCTCCCCCGGGCAGTGCCAGGTGCTGCCCCGAGCCGGCTGTACCTTCAGGGCTGGGAAAGTGAGACCGGGCTGCCTTCGAGCTCCCTGAGAACCACCGGGCGCAGCTTTGTGAAATGGCAGACTGAGTAACGATATACATGGGGCACGTTAGGAAACTTGCATAAATAATCTGTTGCCTGCAGCTGGTTCACGGTGTGATTTTGTGCTATTGTTGCAAGGAGAGATCCGCAGAAGGGAGTGTGACTCCTCACAATGTTTTGCTGTCTGTCTCAGCTGCCTGGTAGCCCAAGGTTTATGATTTTTCATGTTAATATTTTAAGTCCCAGGAGGATTGCATCCCAAGTGCATTTTTGAGCTTCTGATGCCCTGTATTCCATTTCAATCTTGATGGTTAGGAGGGAGGGATTTGGGGCCTGAGGGCTTTCTGAAATGAGCCATCTGAGAGTATACAGTATCTTTTCCTCTGGAGTTCTGGCTGTGTGGAAGTTTTCCCTCCAGAGCTCAAATGTGTGATAAATTTAGTATATTTAAAAATATGTTTTTCATCTAAGCTTTGCGTGACAATACTATCAGTTGTAATTATTGAACTATTAGTAGTTATGATTTAAAATAGCAGACTAAGGAAGAAAGACTATGGGAATGTCCTAGTCTTATTAGAGTCATTACTCTTTGCCTTGGACATTGGTTATGAAATATTATTAATTTGACATTTTCAGCTTACTTTCCAGTACTTTTAAGAATCTCTAAGAGGCTTTTATGATTGCTTATTTTAAATCATAAGACATTAAGTACTTCAGACAAGTAAGATTTTTATGCTCTTCACTCGTAAAATGCACAAAGGTCAGCTACTAAACATGCTGAGACACTTTGGCTAGAGGTATCTTTATTACTCCATCTGTATTTCATCTGCCTGTCATAACTACAAGAGGAGTAAATCCAAATTCATCAAGAAAACAAAGAACACTTAGTAATAAGAGAACAAAGACCGTTTGGATAAGAAGAACAAGGACTATTCAGTCAGGGCAGGGGAGATGTACCAAAGTTTATAAAATCTAACAGGTAGCAGAACCACAGTACTTTGCAGAAAAAATTGTTATACAAGCACTTGTTTTAAGGCAAAAAAGCTGATGTGAATATTAGAAACGTGATCACTTATATTATTGGTCAGCAGATGCATGAACAGTTATACTATTGGCTATCCAGGCACATGTTATTCTAATCAGATAGTGAAAATATTATTAAAAGCTATACACTTTCATTAAATGTTTTCTAGTTATTCTGCAGCTGGGGACCGTGCATCATTCATATGCCACAATGGCTCCCTGAACAGGGACATACAATCTCCTAGGCGATCCCGGACCTGCAGCGTATCCCAACTGTACTGACGGCGGGCTTCAAGGATCATCACCGCCAGCTGAGGAACAGGTCAGCCTTGCAAGCAGTTGGGAAAATTTCCCCATAAAAATGGGCAATAATATAAGTAAACTAGAAACTCTCCATAAAGACTGTTTATTGCATATTACAGAGGAACAAGGCTATAAAATACAAGAAAGCAAGCTTATAGAACTCCTTATTTGAGTGAAAACCTATTGTCCTTGGTATCCCCCTGATGGCTCCTATGACCTCCATCACTGGAAGTGGGTGGGGGAGTCTCTAAAGCCTCATCAGTTAGACAGCCATGAGGTTAATCCCGATGAATTTATTACATGGCAGATTGTTTATTCTGCACTGCAAGCTTTTCGCAATTCAGAAGAAACATTACACTCAGCTGTAAATTCGTCTGCAGGCACTTCCCCTGCACTCACAGCACCGCTTTCATGTCCTGATTCGGTTGTTTTGCAAGTGGAGGAGGGAATTAATGGGGAAGAACCAGAGGGTGATCTCGTAAATCTAAGAGCTATTGATCTAAGACAGGAATGTGATTTACGTGCTGGTACAAAGATGCAGCCACGGAAAGCTGTGGCTGCACCACCATCTACTGACACAAAGGTGCTAAAACAGCAGTCATGTCCCCGCCCCGTGAGCCCTTAAGAGGAGGTTTTGGAAGTGCAGGCACTGCTAACATTTATTGGTCTAAACTTATTTCAGTATAACAACCTTTTCTAACCTGTGTTATAGATGGCAAGTCTTCTACAGGATTAATAGATACTGGAGCAGACATAACCATCATCAATAAACGTGAATGGCCACCTACAGTTGTCGCAGGCATCGGAGGTCAGGAGATGCCACAGCAGTCAGCTAAAGAACTCATGGTATATGGGCCAGAAGGGAAACGAGCACATCTCAAACCATATGTACTTTCTACTCCATGTACACTGTGGGGAAGAGATCTGCTATCACAATGGGGACTGACATTGACAACAAATTTTTGAAAGGGGTCACAGATGGGCAGCCGAGACTTAAACTCACATGGAACACTAATACTCCTGTGTGGATTGATCAGTGGTCCCTCAGAGGGGAACAGCTGCAACAAGCACAAAAACTTGTGCTTGTCAAGGAACAATTGGGTCTGGGAAATATAGTTCCTTCCACTAGCCCATGGAACACCCCAATATTTGTGATTCCAAAAAAGACTGGCAAATGGAGACTCTTACAAGATCTGAGAGCTATCAATGCAGTAACAGCTCCAACGGGCACACAGCAACCCGGAGTTCCTCATCCAGCAATGATCCCTGAAACTTGGGAACTGTTAACTATTGACTTACAAGATATTTTTTTTTTCACACTTGTATTACACCCTGATGATGCACCTCGTTTGGCTTTATCATTACCATCCTTGAACAACAGTGAACCCATGCAAAGGTATCACTGGGTTGTCTTACCCACAACCTACTGTTTTTATCCCACAAGGGGTGAAAAACAGTCCTGCAATATGCCAATTTGTGGTTGCAAGTGCTTTACAACCAGTGCGGCAACAATTTTCAGTTGTTCTATTGTATAATAATATGGATGATATACTGCTAGTAGCAGATGACTCTGTTGTATTGCAAAACTGTTTTGCCTTTTTTTGCATCTTTCTCTTGACACATTTGGTCTTTGTATTGCAGCAGACAAAGTTCAAACTGTCCTGCCTTGGAAATACCTAGGGTTTCTATTATTTGAACAGAAAATTGTTCCTCAGGCCACTGTGCTGTGGACCTCTATTAAAACACTAAATGATTTGCAAAAATTATTAGGAACTATTAATTGGTTCAGACCTACCCTTGGTATCTCCACTGAGGAATTGTCACCCTCATTTAATTTACTTAAGGGAGACACAGATTTAACATCTCCTTGTGTACTCAGTCCAGAAGCCCTTGAAGCTTTGCAAATTGTAACAGATAAAATTCAGACATCCTTTGTATTCAAACGACAAGCAGAGTTACCACTGAGACTTTTTGTTACCATAGCTGAGTTCCAACCATATGCATTAATAGCACAGTGGTGTGATGATAAACAACAATTGTGGATGATGGAGTAGGTATTTTTACCTCACACATTTTCAAAAACAGTAACTGCATTACTTGACATGATTGTTAGAGTTGTTTCAACAGGACAAAAATGATGCCAAACCCTAAGTGGGGAAGATCCTTCTTAAATCCACATTCCTTTGTCTGCAGATGCTTTTCAGGACATGTTTCAGGAATCGTTATCTTTACATGCTGCCCCGACAGACTTTTTGGGAAACATTGTTAATTCTTTGCTGAAAAGTAAACTTTTGCAATGTTTAAAAGATCTTTCTCTACAGCTGCGTTTTCTAACATTGTCACAACCCCTGCCTGGAGCAAAGACAGTCTTCATCGATGGGTCTGGGAGAACTCAGAAAGCAGTGGTTGCCTGGAAAAATTCCACCGGGGATTGGGAAAACTGTGATTTTTCAGCCAGGGTCGACACAAGTACTAGAATTAGCAGCCGCTGTAGAGGCTTTTTGATTGTTTCAAAATGAGCCTTTCAACTTAATATCAGATTCCTTGTATGTAGTTGGCATTTTAAACCATATTGAACACTTCTTTCTAAAGCAAGTGCACAACAAGAATTTGTTTATACTGTTATCTACTCTGTATGATTATGTTCGATGCCAATCTCATTGTTTTTACGTTATGCATCTTAGGTCCCAATCATCCTTGCCTGGACCTCTGGTGGAAGGCAATGCAGTCAAGGACACTCTAATGATCATGGCAACAGTTCCAAATCAAATTACACAGGCAAAGCTGTCACATTAATTCCATCATCAGAATGCAAAAAGTAGCAATTTGAGTAAACAATTTAATCTTACTTTTTCTCAAGCTAGAGAAATTGTTCATTCTTGCCCTGATTGTGCACACTTAACACCTTTACCTACCACACTACGTACAAATCCAAGAGGATTAGGTGTCAATGAAATCTGGCAGATGGATGTTACACACATTTCTTCTTTTGGCACCTTAAAATATGTGCGTGTATCAGTTGACACGTATTCCAAATTTTTTGTTGCCTCTGCTCATAAAGGGGAAAAGGCAAAGAGATGTCATTAAGAACGGACTGTGAGCTATTGCTACCTTAGGAGTTCCTAAGGTAGTGAAAACTGATAATGGTTCAGCATATGTCTCATAACCAATGAAAGCCTTTTTTGCTCTTGAGGTATACATCACTTAACTGGCATACCTTATTCCTCAACAGGTCAAGCTGTTGTGGAACGCACAAACACCCTTTTAAATAATATGACTCTTAAACAAAAAAGGGGGAATCACCTTGGTATAACACCTCAGGAAAAATTGGACAAAGCAACTTTTGTTTAAAATTTTTAAAATATTTCCAGATTTGGTAACAAAACAGCAGATGAAAGAAGGTTGTCCCATGATACCTTAACAGATTCTCAACCACTTGTCGAAAGATTTGCAGAGTGGACAATGGCTGGGCCCTCTGCCTTTGCTAGCATGGGGGCGTGGTTATGGCTGTGTTTCTCTATCCACAGGACCTTATTAGTTACCTGCGAAGAACATCAAACCCACCGCAGAACGGATGAAGACTTGAAGGCATCACAATTTTAGTTTGGTAATTAGTTACAAAGGGTTTTGGCACAACGTATGTAGCCTTTTTTGTCATCCTTAGCAGATTCTTGAGGATTGTGAATGAAGCATGGGTATGACCCTGAGTGACCACTCTGAATCCATTCCCAAAAGCACCCAGGAACTGAAGGAACTGTCTGGAGAACTGCAGCAAAACCAGGGATGGGATCCTTTCCGCCTGTTCTCTCGGTTGTGAAATTTCAATTTTGGACCTTAGGTAAAACATGTCCTTGGTTTATCTATAATAGGACTTATAGTGCTTTTGATGATTATGTTAAGTTTGCCATGTGTCTTTTCCTGTATTCAACGGCTTATCAATCAAAACATAAAGCAGGTAATGTTTATGCAGACACACACTGTACTCACTTTGCAACACTTAGTAAATAAAAGGGAGGGAGATGTGAGGAAAGAAAAAAAAGAATGCTTAGTAATAAAAGGACAAAGACTGCTTGGCTAAGAAGAACAAGGACTATTCCATCAAGGCAGGAGAGATGTAACAAAGTTTCAATATCTAACAGGTAGCAGAACCACAGTAGTTTGCAGGAAAAATTGTTATACAAGCACTTGTTTTAAGGCAAAAAAGCTGATGTGAATATTAGAAACGTGATCACTTATATTATTGGTCAGCAGATGCATGAACAGTTATACTATTGGCTATCCAGGCACATGTTATTCTAATCAGATAGTGAAAATATTATTAAAAGCTATACACTTTCATTAAATGTTTTCTGGTTATCCTGTGCCTGGGACCCTGCATCATTCATACGCTGCACCCACATCCAGTGAAATTCTGACAGGTTTACTTAACTTGAGCAGAATATAACTACCTGAGCTCCTACTGAAGACACAGGTAGTGTGAATAAAATATCAGAATATAGGCACATCCAAATCAGGGGTCCAGATCTGCAACTTCAGCTCAGGAGTTGTTTCTGTAACAGGTAGGGGTTTTTCCTAGTCAAAGGCACAGAATCAGGCTTCCATTTGTTTTGTTTATTTTGATCTTCCTATCAATCAGGTAGTGGAAATGCTAAAACATTTATTCAGACTTTTCTATTGCTCTTACTTTTGGCATTGTATTACACTATATAAAAATTGGTTATCTGTTGTCTTAAAATGTTTCAAACAGTACTTCATTTAAGGCAATTATGTAAAGTTTGGCAGTTGTCCTTGCCCAGCTTATTACCACTAAAAGAGCACTGCTGCACTCTATTTCCTTGATATTCAAAGATATCTAAATGACCATCAGTGAAGAGCAAAGAAGTAGTAACTGAACACAACTTTGAATCAACAGCAATAAAAAAGTCCTTTAATTATTCAGATAAAACATTTTCTAAAGTAAAACAAAACCCTTTAAAATAATTTCTGTCTGTTATTGTTAGCACTGAAAATACTATATTTATTTTAAGAACTCGTGGCTTAATCAGCATTGAAGGCATGTTGGGAAATGTTAGAATATATTCTGTCATTTGGCTCAGCTTTAGGCGATTATACATGTAAATATAATTACTATGGTATTCTTTTTTTAAACATATTAGTCTCAAGTTTGTGATGAATGAATCTGCAACGTGGTTTCTTGACACCTTTTTGAAGTGAATTAATCCAATATTAATTTATTTTAGATGTGCCAGAAGCATCATCCTATTACTAATAAGTGGAAATAGACAGCAGGAAACGCAGGTCCCTTCCTAGCGTTGCCAGAATGCATCTCTGTGTGTATCCAGCAATCTGGGTGATATGTTGACAGAATGAGGCCAGCGATGCAAATAAAGGAATTCTCCCCCCTCCTCTCCTTGCAGTTTATTGCTTGTCATTGACTAACTCACTGACTAGAATTTCTATAGAAAAATCGAACTATTAGAGAAATAGCTTCTGTATCAGCATTACTATCAAATGTTTAATTTGTGTATTAGGCGATAAGAGCATTTATGTTTCCAAAATTACTGCTATTTAATTTGGTTTTTCAGCTGCCTAAGATTGAAGTAGGATTCTCTAGGTATATAAATTTCAGACTGGATTCTTAACACAAATTAGAGTAGTTTTGCTACAGTTGCTGTAGCAGACTGTCATCAGTGTCACTTTGCATTAGTGAAACACATGAATCCAAATGATTCCATTAAATACCAAAGAAATAATTCTTTTTTAAAATGGAAGGTGATTTTTTTAACCTATCTTCCCCAAATATTTTTAATTATGCTTGCTATGTGTGTTAGGATTTGTTATTTTGTCTTAATTGCTTGCAAGTTTTTAATCTGATTCCCTGACATACTAACGCAGCACAGAGAAAAAATTTTTTTTTTTTTGCAAACCATAGTGTATGTTTCAGCTTTTACTGTTCTCAGATTGGGAAAGCTCAATTTAAGATCAAAACTATTTATTCCATAAAAGAGAAAAGCCAGAATTCATTAATAAATTAAAGAAAAAACAACAACAACAAAATCAAACACAGAATTTACAGACAGAGAAAATCAGATAGTGGGTGACTGGCAGGAAAATTGCATTTATGTGAAATAAACATCCTGAGTTTTAGTATTAAAGTGAGGTACCATAATCCTTTGATCATAATACACAGATGATCAGGATGGGGAGTCATACAAGCATATACAACTGTACCCAATTCTTATTTGATAGAAAGGAGTCATGGACAAAGGACTCTAAGAAGACAGATAACAAGCTTCTGTATTTTCTGGTTCATTGTATCCAGGAGGTACAGAAAGCCAGATTAGTATATTTTATTCATACTTACTTGAGCAGCTTTATTTATCTAGAATAGTTGCCAGCTGTGAAAACCAGTGCTTTGGACAAAAATAATGAGACTCAGAATCTAGTAAAAAAAATTAAATGGGACTTCCAAATTTAGTTTGCTGTTACCAATGGAGTATATACTGCAATTTGGCAGAAATCTGTCTTGTGTGTGACTTGAGGGGTAAAAAGGCACCTGATCACTCATTTCTACACAAGCACCCCACCAACTGGAAAAAGATTTTTCTCAGATTGAAGCCTGAACCTCTGTTTGGTGGAAGGGGGAAACCACTTTTGCAAGCTCTCAAAAACTGTTGCAAGCAGACACTGGACTGTTGAATCAGCCCTGCTCTCTCTAATCTGGAGCACACAGCTCAGTATGATTCAGCAGGCGCCCTTTTTAAGTGCCCATAGTTATATTTCATAGGCCATTTTTCCCACTCATCTGGAAGTGTAAGATTTGGCCATCTCCATGCCTAATCTTTGTATTTTTAATGCAAGTGATGCATATTGTGAACTGTACCTATAGAACATTGAAATCAGCTGCCAAAAAAGGTATTTCCTATGAAAATATATTTTCAAGAGAGAGATGAGAGGGAGAAGTGCAAGACATAAAGGAACTAAATGAGAAGTGAACAGTGGTGTAATGCTGCTAAAGATGTAGCAAATTTTGAATGGTAATACCTTATTCAGGACACTGAAACCAAAGTATTTTTAAATTCTTGGATGCATTTGAATTTTAGAATTCCGCATTTGTTATTAAATAATGTAGAGGAGGGTTTTACACACACACACACACACACACACACAATTAAAGGAAACTAAAACACAGAGAAAGTTTCTTTTTTAAAAGTATGAAAGGCAGTTTACTTGAACCCTCTTCTGGTGTGCTTCCTGTGCATAAGTAGGCCCTAAGTATACTACGTATATGATCCACTGGCTGTTTTTTCCCAGACAATCTGTGCATCTGTTTCATTAATTTGTCACATGTACACCTGACAAAGAACTTCAATCACATAAACACTGGTTGTCTGGCAAACACATAATTAATACGACAAATAATGAATTACAGATAGCTCATATATAACTGTTACCTCTGGTTTGGTTTGCCGTCCAAAGCATCACTTTAGTGCACAACTGTAGATTCTGCCTGGTTTTGTTTTAGACTCAGTGTATTTTGTAAGCTGTGTATGATGCATGTGTGTAACTACAGCATATGTTGTTTATGAGCCCTTAATCTTTCTTCACTTGAGGCAGCACTGCCCCCCCGCAGTTTGCAGTGTTCCATCTGCATCACTTGTCTTGAATTGTAGATTTGTATCATGGCAGAGTATAGAAAAGGTATCTTCAATCTTCTCATGACAGCTGCACAGCATTTTTCTAGGCTGACAGTCCTTGTCAAATCAACAACAAACCTGCTGCATCTAGTGTTGCTGATTTTCCATAAGGCATTTTAAAATGCCCAACATTTAGTGAGGACAGTTGTTAGTTCGCATCCAATTTACCAGGGTATCACTGCAGAATTTCACCCAAGGATAAGCATAATATACTCAGCGTGTCCTACAGCACTGTAGGACTCTGTAATAAGGTGAAATACAGTGTTTTGAAAATGTATATTCATGTATATTCCTAATAGCCTAATAATCATAAAATTCATTCAGACGTGTAGAATAACTAGTTAAATCCCTGAAATGGTGTTTTGCTTAGTCCTGTACATTGTCTTAGCAGGCCAAGCATGATTTTTATTTGTAACTGTGCCATATTGGGTTAACAACTATTTAGCAGAAGAGGGCCTTTGGCTCAGGTTTTATTGTGTTCTAATTGCCCTTGTCTTACTTTTTCCTATTGCAAGTTTGGCTGGTACAGCCCTAACAGAAAGTTTATGATGGATCAAAAACAACACCTTATCCAGTCTGAGTAGCAAAGGGAATGGATCCTTAATTACCTGTGCTTCCCTTTAATTATTGCCACTTGACTTAAATCTGTAAGGCAGTGCTTTAGAGTGACAATGTGTTTAGTGTAACATTCATCAGAATAAGAAAAATTGGAACATGGTTGTATTATGTAATGGAGAGAGAGAAAATACTGAGATTGTTAAACTATTATATGTCCCTATATAGAAATGTTTTTCACTGAGAACTGTTATCAATTGAAGTAATAGTCTTAATTCTGGCACAATAACTCTCTACTTTTATTGCAGGGTGACTCAGACCACCTTTTTATCTCAGAGGAAACAATATAAAACTAGAGAAATGGCCTTTGAGAGAAAAACTGTACCCCTGGTTAAGAGTTTATATGAAGGTATTTTTTTTAAACACTTACTGAGAGGTTTTGTAATGGTGCTGAAAGAATACACAATGTAAACGTGTAAAACTATATTGCATCAAAAAATAGATCTCACAGTACTTGTTACATGGGCTAATACAGGAGAGTCTGCATTTTTCATCACATCTATTTTCACGAAAACTATTATTTTTATCAGTCTGTTTTAATCTGTGGTATTTTCCCTAAGTAGCAGATTAAAACTATTATTTTTATCAGTCTGTTTTAATCTGTGGTATTTTCCCTAAGTAGCAGATTCACCTTCAAGGACTAATTTATACATTGCAGTTCTGTTAGTGTCTTGGTTTCCAAAATGTTTTCAGGAAGTGTAGTAAGCTCATGTCACTGTTAATTAACCTTAAAGGCAAGACAATACAATTCCTCTGTAATCACAGAATGATATTACAGAGTCTTTTTAGCCACTGTTGGTTCTAACTTTTAAATTATTTTTAGAAAATAGCAAAACAATTTATAAAGTCACATTGAAACTTGAAATAATCAAAGTGGAAACTATTTCGCCAGTAACTAAATATTCTTTATTAACCGCTGGTAATGATTAATGTGCTAGGCAAATTATTACTGATTTTATTTCCAATGTGTCTGTTCATACTTATGACAAAATTCAAGCTATTGAAGGAAATGAAGACCAAATCCGAAGTACAGAAAATAAAAATCTACAATAGTATAATACTTACTTTAATATTTTAAATATTCCTTTCTCTTCAGGGAAATGTTATTGTGCAATTCTTACTATGAATCAAAGTACTGAAGGGTAAGTCTCTCTTTTTCTTGTTTTTATTTTTCTGTTAAACTACGTAAGTAAACTGATAAATCGTATTTTTGGTGTTGACCACATAGATTAACCAAGAAACTATGGGATTTATAAAAATACTAAGATTTTAGTGCAACTCATGAAAACCTCTGAATTGACAAAGGCGATAAGCAGTCAAATTTGGTAGAAACAACTTATTTTTTCAATTTCTTTTTGATGTGCATGAAGACAGAAAACTCCTTATGGAGTGGATATGCTTCCCTACAGTAGTCAGTCTGATCAGCCCTCAGTAGATAATCTTCATTGGCTTATCAGTTTTGTATCAGCAGGATAGTGAAGGAGCCGATGTGGAGCAGCATGCAATGAAGTGTGTGCTCTCTGTAAAGTTCTCCACAACAAAAAAATGTCTCTGCTTTAACAGGTATCCTTTAAGAGGGACTCTAAATGCTAAGCTTTCAAGGCTAAATTGTGAAAGACCAGAAGCCAAGGTCCAAGGCTTTTGGATAGCTGGATACAAGGGATACAATGGAAAAATCCAACCCTTTTCCTGGTAAAATAATGGCTTAGAATGCAATGGAGGAACTTCTTTGTTTCTTTCCCATTAGTTAAGTACTAGGAGTTTGGGGGCAGAATCATAGCTTTTAAGTTTCCCAGTAATTTCCTTTATGTACTATAGATAGTATATATAGCAAAAAAACCCCCAAAAAACAAACGAGGAGGTGATATTAGACTCAACTAGATATTAAGTGTGTGCTGCTTATCATGGCTAAACTGATCCAGTTACAGCTGCTTGATATGGTTAATTCTCTGTAATATTAGATCAAAGCAACTATAACTATGGCATTTTTACTAAAAAAGAAAAGGAACAGTATTTAAAGTGAAAGCTTAGTATTTGTGGAATGTAAAACAGCAAAGAGCTGGTCAAATCATCATTAATTCTGCAGTAGTCTTGCACATGTAATTATATCATCTGTTCCAGATGCTCCCAAAAATCCTTGAAACAATTGCATGACTTCTTCAAGTGACCTGCCCACACAAAATTTACTTTTGCAAATAACTCTTGAGTATCAGATAATGAGATGACCAATGTAGAGAAAAGTAATTTCTTTTCTACTGTCAGTTGTGTAAATTCATGAGATATATGCAATTTCTTAAATGGCAAATTGTGTTGTTAGTAACATTTTTATACTGATTGTAAGCCTACAAGTCTTCCCAAAAGATTGACGAGCTTTGAATTCCAAGTGTCAAAAACTGCATACTTTTTATTTCAGTATTACTCAAGCATGGCTCAGTGGATTGTCTACTAAGTTGATCTGATTCCCGTCCTGGCATGGGGGAAGGAGGGTTTTCTTAAAGACTTGTAAGAATGGAAAAGGTCAGGATGGCATGGAAGAATATTTTTCAGACCATGAAATGAGAAACCAGTTGAAAGTTTGCAATGTAAAATTACAGTTTAACCTCTGTTTTGCAGAGGTTAAGGTGCATGGTCTTTGATCATTTACCAAAACAAAATTTCTGATGAGAATCTTGTTTTACATAAAACCAAACCCACCCCTCATCCACATTATATTCATATACTTATTAATGCTTAATATACTTCTCATTATATTAGTAAACTCTAAAATAATCATTAAATTCATTCCATCAACTCTGTTCTTCCCCAAAATGCTGAACAAGAATGAGGAGTGTTAACAAATCAAATAGATATATGCATCACTAATCCATACAGCTCAGCTCTCCTTGAAATGTAAATTCCAGAAAGGCACTTGCATTTTCAAAATGCATACAGCTTCTGCTAACTGGCGCTCCTGCATTCAGCTCATTTAAAGATTAGCTGTAAACTTCAGAGAAGAAAGAGAAAGACTTGATGCCTGCAAGCATAAATATAGAAAGACATTAGAATTTTCTCCCTTCCTTTTTCTTGAAAGGCTATGAAATTTAATGTGGCATATAGATATCTGAGTTTTTCAATTATTAGCATCTACCTGAAACTTTTGTTAAAGTATACATTGTTTTCAAATTTGCTTCTTGTAAGAAAAAAAATAAAGAGGAAAAAGAAAAACAGAGTTTCAGAATGTATAAGAAACAGAAAGTAATATATTTTTGTCCCATATAACCTGCATTTATGTTGCTCCTTTTGATAATGTATTTCTGAAATGAGTGGACTGCAAGGAGTTTTGTTTATCTGAGATTGCATTGGTCAGAAAGAACCAGCCATGCTAGACAATATTGAGAATCTGGATTTGGGTGTTCTGTTATCAGACAAAAGTGCTGTGCCCATAAAATAGAAAGAGTTATTCTGAAATAGAATCACACTGTTAATTCAGAGCTCAGAAATTTTCTGGTTTTGCTTTTTATTTGACAAAAGACTAAGAAGATACCGTTAGACTGCACAACTGTAATTATTACAGTTTGCCTCTCCAATGTCCTTGCAGAGATGGTAGAAGACCAGCATAAACATTCTGTTCTTTGACTAATTTGAAACAAATATTTTTGAATTTCCATGGATTCTTATTTGACATTGTATTTCTTAGTGCCTACATCTGATCAATATCAATGATTAAGAAGCCACAATTTCAGAAAAGTGGCAGAAGTAAAAGAAAATTTGAGCCATCTGTAGAAATCAGAGATGTAGTAAACATACTTCAGAAAGGTAATTTCAAAGATTAATTGTATGCTAATGAAAATAATTTGCTCTCATATACACAGTATATTTTCTTTCATACATATTTATGCAAGTAGTGGAATAGGTAAAGAATAAGATTTATTGTATTAATTTTAACATTTTACATTTTTCAAGAGACTATTTGATGAAGGCTGTTTCCACATAATCTGAGTCTGAGCCTATCCTGCTTCAGAGGAACACTGCTATCTGCCTAAGTAGCCCACTCATAAAGTATTAAGAGCCTTAAAAATCAGCCCTGCAATACATACCTTTTAGCCTGGAAAGTGGAAGAATCCCACGGTAGGAACATACACTCCTTTAGGCTGAGCAGTGACTTCGGTAGAAGGACACAGATGCAGGACTCTCACCAGGGTTCAACTGGGTTTGATGCTCAGAGTTGATTTTCTTCTTTGGTATTGATATGTAATAAAATTTACATGAAAAAAGCAGAAAAATCAGCATGATACTGTTAAAAAAAAATTGAAAATAAAATCCTGCTGTGGGGCTATAAATGGTTGTCGTTCTTACATATAACCTGAGTATGTCATACTGAACACTGTGTCTGAGATATGTAACAAAACAAGAGGTTATTTTAACGTTGAGACTATCCCATGACCTGCATCAGAAATGGCAAAATAAAACTACACCATGCTTCAGGGGGCAAGCAAATAATATTTTTTTTTAACAAGAATCTTTGTGCCAATGGAGATATATAAACCAAAGTCAGGAGAACAGTAGAATAACTAGTCACAGAGTACAAACATAATTCATATGGTAGTACTAAGCGCTTTTCCATTCAAGAGCAAAGTGACATAATTTATGCAATCAAATATTTGTACAGTTGCTCATATTAATAATTTTTTGTATTGATTTCTTTTAGTGTATAGAGTATCAGTGTTCTGGGACAATATAATTTCTTTACATTCAGAACTCTCACTTTAATCTTCTTCAAACAGTTCATATTCTTACTTTGGAGATTTTTTTTGCAAACCCAAGATAGTAAGAGTGTGGTTTAATACTCATGTTATACAGATAGATAGCTTCTAATTCACCTATTCAAAATTACAGGTGAAAGAGATTCCTTCTATTATTAATTAAGTACTTCAGCATATTAAAGATGATGCTTTATTTATTGGAGCTACTACGTATGCCCCTATTTTAACATACAATTTAAACTTACTTTATGAAAAATTCTATAAATCAACACCACTATCATGTGGGATATAAAAAATACTAACAACAAAAAATACAGAACAGTTAGAATAATACCATTTCCAATATTTACATTTTTTACAGTTAGATGCACTTTTCCAGAATAGCAGAAATCTTGTAGAGATACCTCTTTGCTAAGTCTGCTGAAGTTGTGTTTGCATGTGAGCGAAAGAAGATCAGAATATTACTCCCAGTAATCATACAAATACATAAAACTTATTTTTCCCAACATAAAGAGTACCGTTTCAATGAGTCAACAGAGGAATTCCAATAAAGCATATAACCAGCATGTTAATTCTCATAATACAAGTCTTTACAGTTTAGAAAGATATTTCTGAAAGTTTGTCTCAGGCCCTTTTTAAGAAACGTTGACTCCAAATGTGTTAATGCCAGTCAAAGGAATGATTAACCATCCTGTAAAATTTTGCATTGTGCTCTCTGAAGTAAGAATACAGTTGCTCTAAAACTGTGCTGTTAACAAGAGGATGAGGACGCCCTTTGGATTCATGTAAACATCTTTCCCTCCCATCACTTCTGATGCAGTAGAATCCCTTGGTTTGGTTAAAATAAAAATTAGAAGACATAATTCGTGAAGGAAGATTTAGAAATCTTTCAACTTTTTGTAATTCAGGAAGAGGGTCTTTGATTAAAGTATTGCCATCCACTATGTGAATCTGATCCAAACTGAAATGCTTAAGCCACTTTTCCATATGGACATCATATAGACTTCTCTGAATAGCTTTGTATTTGGTATTAAGCACTCCATTCTTAATAACAATATCTTCAAAGAGCTGAACAGGCTTGTGGCTTTCTACTCTGTTGTAATATACTTGGGTATAGTCAGATATAACTCTCTCAGTGGGATCTCTCAGAATGAGCAGCAGTTTAATGGAGCTATTCATGTCATGAATTCTTCCTGGAGCCTGTGGTGATGTAAAATAGCCTGGTGTTTTCTCAATTGTAATTTGATTTCCATAAGAAAATGGCATCAGATTTCTATACCAGTCTATTCCTTTCATGTAATTTTCATCCCAGTCAAAGAAGTGGACTTCTGTAGCTGCTACCACAATGTTAGGATGAATATCCAACATTTCCAGCAAAGCCCTGGTCCCTCCTTTACGAACTCCTATGATGATTGTCTGAGGTATTTGTCGGCTCGTGCCAGGAGGTCTCACCTGTGCTGAATAGTGTTCACTTCTATTGCTGAATAATCCCACTTGAGACTTCAGTGTTTCCAACAGTGCCCCATTCTCAACAGGAGCACCCCGAGCATGAGTCAGCAGAAGATAAGCTGACACGAGTAGGAAGGCCATGTGGAGAGGAATAATTATTTCAAGATAATGTTTTGCTCAACTAATGTAAGAATAGGTGAGTCCCCTCTTGAGATGGCTGGCAGAACCCGTGGTAAGCACACAGCAAGCTTCTGAAGCATCTACAAAACAAAATAAGACAGTGTTTCTAAACTCGTTATCAGTTAAAAATTCAACTCACAATTCAATTCCCAAATCTGATTTGTGATCCCAGTAGAAAATTTATAGAGAAGTTATCTGTTTCCCCGACTTTAGTTCAGAAGGTCAGAAAAGTCCCATGTGTTGGAGCTTTTTTCTCCTTACCATGAGTGACCAATGATGGATACTAACCTTTCGACAACTTTTATTTCCTCTGAGCAGATTAGAATTGTTTACCTGATTTTAAATTCCTGACCATTTGTTGCTTGCTTTGATTTTCCTAATTATCTTCCATATATACCACATATTTCTCTTGTTATAAATACTGTACCCAGTATGAGAATAATTCCAAAAAATGTTTGAATGCCAACACTTTTCCTCAAATTCCCTGCTAGAATAGTATATTCTTATATAAATAACAGACTTGGATGATGGTGCCACCATTTGGGTTCTAATGAGCTATGAATAATACAAAAATAATTCTGTTTACTTAGACACAGAAAACAAAACACAGATATAGGCAAAGTTTTGGAATCTGAGCCCTTTAGAGCAGACAACTAACTGTGTCAAAGCAAGAGTAAAGTGCCTAAGTTGGATCAGTGTGGGAAAAAATAAATGATTCATGGTGGATAGATTCTCTGCAACTATCCAAGTGTTGTGAGGCATGGTCATAGAAGTGATGGAAAAGTCTTGGCAAAATCAGATCTTCAGATTGTAATTGTGCAGTTCCTCCAAAGCTCTGTATAAGAGATACCCAGATGCTTTTTGGTCACTGAGAGATTTCTGCAGGGAAGAAAGTCTGCTTGAGGCTGATCTTTTACTTGATCCACGTTGCATATGGTCATTTTAAGAACTGGCGAATGTTAAATATCTTCAAAATTTCCAAAAACATTAGGCTCGCAGGTATGTGCATGTGCACATGTAAGTGAAAGAAAGCATCTATGTATTTGTGTTATTAACATTTGAAATCTCTTGGGTAACGTGTGTATATAATATTTGAAACAGATCACTTACGGATCTGCCATCACAACAGTGATAAAAAATTCAGATCAATGCAACACCTGCACTTGAACCATTGTGCTTGGATTGCCCATTTTTAAGTCTGAAAATCCTGCAGGACAAATTCTCATTGACAGGATTCTTGAATTCCACTCCATTTCTGAGCAATTACAGGATTTTAAGATTTGTGTGTTATATATACATTCTTAACTTGTTTTATTTTCAATGTAGCATGCAGAAACAAGCTTTTTTTTGTACAGTGAAGCAGTAGTCATTTACAAAACAATAACCATTTTTGGAACAGTTTTGAATTATGGCTCATATTTTAAAGTAGTCTCAGAAATGTTAACAACCTCAGCTCCTGCTCCAGTGTTCACTGTCTCTTTCTTTTTTCCGAATATATTGGTCACAGTACTTCATCTCTTGGAAACAACCTTAGAAAACACAGCCAATTCCCATTTGTCATGGCCCTGAGGAGCATTCAATACTTCTATTTAAAAATTTTTTACTTTGAGTCTTACTTTACAGACTTAAAGATTTTAAATTTTTGATAATAATCTTGGCAAATAGAAATAAATTTAGAAATAAATCTACATTCTAAATCTTATTGAAACCTTCTCAACTTCTTGGCTATCTAGGGAATGACGCTTGTCAGTCTCAATAAGCACTAAACTCACAGTTATATAGCAAATATTAACCCTAAAATTGTAATTTAAAAAATAAACGATGACCTTTAGTGAGGAAATCTGCTGAGAACGTTCTCTGTTATGTGCAAGCAAGACTTAAAGGGCAACTGCTTCTTCAAAAAGAGCACAGTTTCAACTAGGAAAAGTGAGTATACAATTACTAAATATTGGAAAAGTCCAAGTACAAATTGGCTTTGTAATGCCAGATTGGAATGCTGTCCTCCTTTTAAAACTCGAAAGGAAGTTTCATTTTAAAAATCACAATTTTTTTACTAAGAACTTCACATGGAAGTTCTATTTGAAGTTCCCAAGAGCAAAGAATGCAAGAATTTCTATGGCAATCACAGCAGGGAAGAACAGGTATGTTTACACCAAAATCATTTATAGTTACTACTGCTTTGGATGGCACATTTGGGAAATGGTAACCATGCTGTTTAGTGCTGCCGAGGTACTAAAATGCATTTTACTATAATGGCAGCTAATGTTGGTTCTGGAAAGCTCCTTAGGATGCACAGCACGAAATTTGAAGCATCACACCCCAGATGATTCCTGGAATGCCAGCTTTCAAAGAAGGGACTCTGCTTTAATAATTTCAAGCCAAATTTTTCACGATTCACAAGGTTCCTGAACAGTTCAGTCTGAGGAAAGGCACAGCTATGCATAAGATGGTTTCAGAAGCAGCAACATATGACAGTATGGCATCTTTCCAGACCTGTGATGCCAGCAGGCTGGGATTAGGGAGCAGGGGCCAAGGGAGCAGCTAATCATTCTTTTCACCTGTTCTGAAATCCCAGTGTTAGTTTACATTCTATTCATCTTCATTGTTACATTAAACTTCTCTCAGGAAGACTGAGGAATTGTTTCCATAAAAATCTTGCCATTTTTCTCAATTTACCTCTTTCATGATAATACTGCATGTTATACATTATAAATGCACTTACACATCCATACATTAGATTACAAGTACTTTGAACTAAGGTGAGACCAGCCTGAATGTCTGCCAAGAAAGGGATTACTTATAAATACCAAGGTGGAGACATACAGTTCATTATCTGATTTAAATTCTGGAATTATCCCATTTTGAAACAGTTTCATGAACTGATTCTTGACAGGTATTTTAGGCAACCCTATTTAACCAGAAAGAAAACTATTTTTAGATTTTTTGAGATTTAGTATTCCTGAGACTATCTAGGTTAATAGCTTAAATTGAAAAAATAGAAAGGAAGGGGGAAAAAGCAGGAATTTCTCTGAAATAAACTAAAACCAGAGTAAAAAAGAAACTGACGTATTTGATATTGGGACTCTGAAGTAATATAGACAGGGATGTGCTCTTCCTAGATCTATGACAGGTGAAAAAATTCTCAAAGTCACTTTTTTATTTTGTTTAAAAAATTCAAACACACTAACATTATTCCTAATGGAATCTTCTAGTTTCATGCACCTAAGAATCAGGTGCAAATACTGAAACCCAAAGAAGACTGTAAGCTGAATGAGAAAGTCATACTTATCACCGAGGAAAGACTGGTATTCCAAAATATTCTCAGGTTCACTTCTGATGTGAGAGAGAGTCTGCTTAATTTACCATCTGAAATCAGCAGTTCTCTGTAGAACACACTCAGACAGCAAGCAGCAGAAGGGATTCTGCATTTTCTGTGGACTGAAGTATTGTTTGAAAAATAATTAAACATAATTATTAACCAGTTTAACCACTTTTCAAATTAATTAGTTGTTTTACAAATTTCTTAGAATAAGTTCTAGGAAAAAACCTTACCCAGGAAATACTACAGAAAAAATCAAACTCAGAATGTGCTGTAAAACTGGTGCCTAAATAAATCAAAATTGCCTTTAGGAGCAATTCTATCAGAAACATTTTGGCTTTGGCCTAAGATATTTGATTGATTTCAGTGAAGCTCTAAGATGTTAGATCCTGTGGTTAGGTTATAATTGCTACATAAATGTAAGTGTTTTAAAGAAGATTTATCATATATAATTGGAATGTTATTTGAATAATTTTTGTGTTGTTGCTTTTATGCCTTTATGCAATTAAATGTACATTTTTAGAAGATATTAACTGCTTTTTATAATGAAAACAATATATTTTACATTGGTGCACTGCACCAAGGAAGAATCTGAAAGTATTCTTATGAAATTAACCCCATGACACATGATCAGAATTACAGTGCCTTATTACCAGTTTTCCCTATTATTTGATAGTGTTGGTGTTGTTTAGTAACATAAGGAGCATCAACAGATATGATACTTATTAAGCAGAAATGCAGTTCAGAAATAAATTCGTCCTGCAGAAAGGACTAATTAAGTAAATAATACCTTGGGCTGCTGTTTGTTTTATTTTTTTTAAATCTTAGACTAGACTGGAGAAGCTGCTAAGCTGGCTGAAAAATCATTTTAATATTACAGAAATGTACTAAAGACTCTTAACTGCTGCATTCTACTTTGAAAAAACTTCTAAGAAGCTTATGATTTATCTTGCTTTGGGGTAAAGTACAAAATCATAGGGTAAACGTAAATATATTATTATTACTAATTTATAACATTATTAGCTCCTAATAATACTTCCCTCTGCCTACAATGCTTTTCATTGAAGAATTCTGCAGCACTCTGTGTTAATGAACTGCCTGCACCTTATCAAGGCACCACTCTCACCTTACAGGAAATTGCAACTCACCAATGTATACATCCAGTTCAGGAGTGCAAATGCTTTGGAAAGTCAGGTTAATCTGATCTGGTCAAGGTTATATAGCAGGTTTATAGTCCAACCAAGAATAAAAACCCCAGGGCTTCTAATTCTCCATCCAATTCCCCTTCCAAATCCAACTTCGTCCCATTCCACAGCAGCCTCTCACAACCCTTATGATAACTTATAGCTGGATTACATTCTGAACTGAAAAGCAAAGAGGTTCCTCAATGTTTCAGCATAACACTCAAGTATTTTTTGGAATAAAGCTGTTTCTTTCCACTTGCTCCTTGCAAAAAACCCCCAAAAACTCACTATTTTTTTGTTTTGAGGCATTTGTGCAGAAATACTTCTGTTGGTTACTGAAAACTGCAGCAAGGGGAGGTGGTCAGAGCAAGTATAACAAAACAACAATTTTTGTCTTGATTTTTAAAAATATATTGGGATACAAAAAGGGTATCATTTTTCATGTTAATTCCTGTTAGATATGAACTCATCCCAACACAAAGATCAATCACTTAGAAGAGTACAATTCAAATATTTTAAGGCTCACTGGCACACAAACTTGTAACAGTTCAATTATATCTCGATAATTAAGAACATCTCTAGTGTTGACAATATAGAAAAACAATTGCAGCCTAACTGTATTCACAACCAAAGGTCATATAAAGTGAACTGTTGCAGAAACTGTTTGGAGGACAGTCATACTGTGATGTCAGTTAGACCCGTGGGAAGTATCCCTATACAGATTGGCTTATGTAATAAATAATTCGAAACAACAACAATATAATTCTAAAAGTTTTGAAATATCTGAAATTAGGCTGGTGATTTTCCTTCAGTAAAATGAGAAGTAGTTACATAGCATAATAAATGCAAATCTGCACTCAGTATGGCTTATACATTTTTTAAAAACAGGCAAATGAATTATCCAGTGCATATAGGACACATTGCTTAATAGAATCCACTATCAATGTATTCAAATCCAATAAGGTAATGACTAATTCTATTCATTCTAAGCATTAAATATTAGAAGTAATACTATTATCAAAAGTCTTCTTCATAATACCTTAATTCTGATTATAATATATTTTGTGAAATAATGGACATTTGAAAATACTTGGCACCTGTCTAATGGTTGAACAGAAGGGTATCCTCTTTAATATTAATTGGAAGGAAACACAGTTCAGCTACTTCTAGCCACACGTGTGAGGTATGCCTAGGCATAGTTGAGGAGACAATGAGACCACATTTCTGAGTGCAAAAAATATTAAAAATTCTGGAAAAGGTTCCTGCATAAAAACAATTGTGAGTCTTAATTTTATTACAAGCCGAGCAATTACTTTAGGTTTATATTAGAATGAGATCAATCAGGTGCAACTGAATAGTTTTAGAGCTGTGCCCTAGAAGTGAGATTTGATTCTGAAGAATCCCAAATTCCATGAAACTAAAGACTATGTGGGAAAGGACAGTTATCCCAGCACAGGATAACCCTTCATAGGGCATGAAACTTTTCTGCTACACTTTTACGCTGTGCTCCATTCCCAGACTAACTGTATAACCAAGTAACATTTGCACGGTCGTTACTGGGCTTTATTGGAATCAGGTAGGAGAGGTCAGTCAGTTCCCAGGAATATACAGAGTTGGACATGAAGAACACCTCCCACCTGTAACCATGGAAAATGTCTGCTGCCAACTGGAGAAAGCAAGGAAGGGTAAGAGGGAGTAAAATACGACACTGGAGTTCTGTAACAGAGCTACGAGTTGAGCTCTGGTGATCTCTTTTCATGCAAGGAACAGAGGACTGAGTACAAAAAGCACCACAGACCCAAAGTCAAATAAACATTGCAGCAGTTCATATTGCTGATAAAGAACCTTAGGGTCTTGTAGGCACCTAAGAATTTTGTTCATTTTCATTTAAATATGGACATATGTTAGGGAGATGCACTAAGAACCCCTACATGAGATAGCACCTAAAAACCCATGATCCCACAGACCGTCCAGAAAGGCTGCCTTGCTGTCATAACACCTCTTTGTGTAATGAAAGAGTTTAAAGGTTTCTCTTTAAGCACCAATACAAAAATATATGTTAGCACAAAGAAAGACAAAGACATTAACATTTTAAAGTCCTAATCTCAGCACTGAGTTTATTTGTGTGAGTCTTTTCCAATGAGATTGCATTTTTATAACAGCCAACAGTTACTACCTTATAGGAATAAAAAAAGGAATAAAAAAGAAAATAGCTATTTGGTGAGCAAAGGTAGGAGCTGCAAAGTAACAGCAATTGGCTGCAGGCTTCTACCAGGTACACAGACGATAATGCATTAAAAGGAAATCTAAGAAATGTTAGCATAAACTATAAACACCATTAAATTGATGGCAGGTGATATTAGCAGATAGGAGTTTTGAAAAAGTTTGCTTCCTGAAGGCTAGCATTACATTTCCTAATTCCTGTTTCTGATAACTCAAGATAGAAAATTGCCTGATGATAATATGACTGCAAATATGTAGCAGTACAGTAATATATACAGTATAAACACATTAATAAATTTCTGAGCTGAATAAACCTTCTACAGCTGTATTTTAAACACTTATATTTTATGGTATCTTTGAAAAATATCATACTCAAACCATCCACATAAAAGTCACTGAATTACAATGTCATAAAGGTCTTTAATATGTTTAGTCCATAAAGCCAGGTATATTCTAAGGATACTTCTAAATAGACATAAATAAAAATTCTGTTCCTATTAAGATGCGAAGGGTGGACAGTGGTCAGATTTGCACAGATGAGAAGGCCAATTTTACTTATCATATTGGCATATTTGAAATGGAATGGCATTGTCATTTTGTTGAATTAAACTTACACCTCTAATTGTTAATTAAGCATCTGAATTAATATAAATTGAAGTAACAAAGATGCCATGTCAGTTCTTCAGCCAAACAAGCAGTAGTTATGTAATTATAAAGGTGCAAGATGTAACAATGTGTGGCTCATAAGTAGCTTTTGTGTGTATTTCTACAGTACAGCAAAAAGGTTAAACTTCAGCCTCTCTACCTGTGGTATAATTAAATGAATATTATTAATTTCCCCACACTCATTGTCACAAAGAACACCTTAATTCTCACAGATGTTTAGGAAATAAAATTAGAATTTGATGCAGAGGATTTATGAGAGACCTATCTTTCAAAGGAAAAGATTCCTCAGAGGGTCAGAGATGGCAGGAGAAGCATTCAGGAGGGATGAGGACAGGTTAACTCTGTGGTACAAAACAGCAAATTCCTACAGGACATCCATGTCAAATAACTGACCCTAGAACCCTTCATGCTCTTGTAAAGAGCAGAGATTTCTGGTACTGAAAAAAAGAACAACCCCAAAAAACCACATACACAAACCCTTCACCAAATCCTACTCCTGCCAAAAAAACCCCAACCAAAACCCAAAGAATAACCACAAACCTGCGCTGCTTTTAAGACATTACATCTTCAAGGACACTAAAAAGGGATAACTCCTCTCAGAGCTTTTCTGGGCAGCGCTTGTCAATATTGTACCTTTTGTTTTCAGCACTGCCCCAGAGCAGGGGAGGAGCAGTCCAGGCAAAGCTCATCCGACCATGGAGCTGCTCGGGGATGTGGGGACCTGGCCAGAGGGAGAAGCCAGGCAACAAAAGCCTTGCAGGCAGGGAGGCTTCTTTATCCCCACCTTGAAATCTGTCCAACAGTGACACATCTCAGATGAGTCTGATGAGCCAAGGTGAGTATCTTACCCTTTGTTTATATCTTTTTGAGTAACTTTTCCGAGGCTCTGGCATTAGTGCCTGGGAAGTAGGTACATGATGTCGTTGGATAAGAATTGCGCTATTGGGTCCCATAGAGCTGCTGCACACCTCCATCACACCAGGCAGGCAACAAACTGATCCTGCCCTTGGTAGTGAGTCCTGCTATCCAGCAATCAGCAGGCTGGAGACCTTCTAATGTCAAATGCAAACAGTAAGACAAGGATGCAACTTCTTGGTTCAGGCTTTCACTGTAAAGCGCAGATGTAAAGTGAGAAGGGAATTCACCTGGGATAAAAAAAAGCAGTTGAAAGGCCCATCAGAGTTGAAATCTTTTGGCCTTGTAAACGATGACTGAACAAAATTTAAGAAAAAATAAGAGCTCAGGAGCAATTAGTTTTAAAGAGTGACTACAGAACAGAGGATGTGAGAGGATTCAAAGAAGCTGAAATAATAAATCAATGATGGACTTAAGATTGAAAATTTAATTCTGAAATTTTGAGTACTGGCATAGGCCCTGATAATAGACAAGATCAAGATAAAGGTCAGAGAAAAATAGTGTGAGTGAGTATGAATGTTTGATAAAATAATGAGATTTACAAATCCAAGAAACATACTAAATCCACACTGAGAGACTTTGGGCATCAAAGAATCAAAAATTATACAGAAAGGACTTCATAGTCCATCTTTCCTCAAAGTAAACAAACAAGTACACCTTGAAGTATGAGACCACAGAGAGCCACTGCTTAGCAATTCTTAACACTGATTAATAAATATGTTAGTGAAATATATAAAAATATATTAGTAAAATAAATATATTAGTCAAAACTCTGCCTTACACTGGTAAACAAATTCTTGCTGATAAAGAAGGTAAATATACTGCAATACAGAACAGGGAAACGTATTAGAAAAGAAACAAATAGATAATACTTTTCTTGAGTAGAAGCTTAATGCATTCAACACATATCCATCATCAAGATGCCAAGTGCAAGTTCAGCCCGACAGATAGCTGTAGAGATACAGGAATGAAAGCAATTTAGGGAACATTTGAAAATGCCTGATAACTGGAATACAACATATAAACCAGTCCCGCTTGCGACACTCACGCGTCTCTTGCACTGCTCCTCAGGCTGACACTGGGAGGCAAAGATGACTGTCTGAAAACATGGAGTAAGTAAAAGGCAGATTATTTTCTGGCTATTATGGAAAATCAGAAATCAGATCCTTGCTCCTTACCAAACCTGTTTCCACTGCCAAAGTAGCATATTAAAATACAGTAAAAGAATACTCACCACTCCTAAGAGTCTGAGAACAGATAACTAATACCACACAATTCTAATTACTTTCTCCAGGACTTCTGAGATTTAGTAGGGTTCTATCTGACTGTCTTTTGCACTTTTAAGTTAGGAAAGACAGAACTTAGGAAAGACATATATAGCTTTAAATTTTTCAAACTTTGATGTACAGCCTGAACCTGTAGGCATGTCAGTAGTGCAACCAAAGATGCAGGTACACATGTCAAAAACTCTAACATCTCAGTAGAAAAAAAAGCAACTCCCTCTCCTCTTTCTGCCCAGTCCAGACTGTTATGGCAACTTCCCTTTGCAAAAACATCCTTTGCATCTGCAGGTCTAAGCTGTCCTCACAAAAACTCTTTCTGTTGTTAGACCACTGCATTAAATAGCATGGTTAATTCAAGCAGAACCTGCTCCTTGCCACACAGCATCACTTCTGCCCCATAGCTCAGTGCCATGGTGCACCCAAACAAGCCTTCCACACCTTTCCTTTAATGCTGCTTTGATTCAAATCAGTTACAAGTTCTCATAAAGGCTTTTTGATGGCTGAGAGTGCCTACAGCAATTTTTTGGCACCTTTAAGCTCTGTCAATTTTCACCTAAGTCTTTAAGGTAAAATCATATTTAGGAGCCATCACATGCATTCAGGATATGGACCTTAAGACTTCAGATTTGTGACAGTTGTGACAAATGGTGAGGGTTTGTCACATTAGAAACTCTGAGTAGAAAGAGCTACAATAGATGTGGCCAGAGACAAAATAAGAACATGGTAAGATTAGCTCTCAGATTCAAATACCATGTTTGCTGTTTATGATAATAAAATTTATTAGTAGCAATTTTTTATTTGAAATTGTAGTATCAATTTGGAAAACATCTCTTGCACCTAGGGATCTTATAACGACCTTTTAATATTTTTCTCCTTAAATGTGAATGGTCTTATCAGTATTCAGAGAGTAGGTAAGGTGCTAGGAACACCTATAGCAGAGAAAGAGGCAGAGGTAGGGAAGGGCTCTGATATATTCTCATAATTAACTGCATATTAATTAGAGCAATAAAGAGTTAGAATGTTCAAAGCCATTCTCTTAAGTCTTGGTAGGCTGTACAACACATGTATTTTAATTGATTCTAAATCCCCTGATTTCAGCTACTCAAGCAGATAGAGTGTGACAGCAGGTTGGTCTCATAGTGCCACAACAACTGGACATTTCCCCAAGGACCAATACTCCAACACAGCGTAGAGAAGAAAGGTACCTCCACTATCTTACATTCTCCCTCTCAGTCTCCTTCCTTCCCAAATAGAAGAAAAAACCCCTCAAAGCTCAAAATCTCATTATTTTAGTTCCAAACTGGCAAAAAACCTTTACTTTTTCTGTAGGAGGAGGTGATCGATTTTGTGATCCTAGATCCATGTTCTAGCTGCAAGTAATTTTTTCTTTTTACTATATAGCTTATGATCCACACATTCCAAACTGTTCTAGTTCGCTTAATTTTTTTCTCAGGAAATTTAGAAAAAGAAAAGTTGAAGATCAGTACTCATTTCTCTTTTCCCTGTTTGCCATTACCAGTAAAACACTGTTATGTAAAGTAAAGACTTAGGTGTTAGTATGTGGTGGTTTTAAATATAAAATACACATCTTGTTCATCCTGATCCTTGTCTCTTTGCCCCATAAATACCCTTAGCAGTCCCTATGGATGGTGCAATTTTGAAGAAAATGATTCTCTCACTGTACATTTTACTTCTGACTACATTTTTTCTCCCTGTGAATGCATTCTGAGTTTTTGCAGTGTTAACAGGATATTATTAGTAGTTTTTCTGCAGCATCCTTCATCAGTGTCTTAGCAGTTACTTCAAACATTTCGAAGAACAAATGTCAACATGTGAATACCAGGTAATTTGCAAGTCCAGAGGGATTCATAGATAGAATACAGAAAGTGAAGCACCAAACCAACACTTTCAAATCAGTCTGCCTAAAACCACGTAAAATCAGAATGACATTCTGCTGCCATTTTCCACAGTCAATAGGAGTTTACTCCTTTAATAAAATGGAGGAGTTGGATAGTGCTGAAGCTAAGACTAAGGAATCTTAATTGACTACATAAATTTTGGTGCAATTTTTAAAGATCTTGAGCACCTGAGGCTTTTTTTTGCATTTTAGGATGCTGAGAACTTCACTGAAGGCTGTCTGCTTTCAGGCACTGATACAACAATTCTCCAACTCAGCAGCATGGAAGAAATATATGCCAGTATGTGTAAAGGTTCTCTAGAAGACATTTGCAGCCTCCCTCTTTGCAGCTGATAATGTGGCCAAACTTTGTACTATTTCATAAGAAAATATCTTGAAAAAGCCTCACATTCACAGAGTAGTTCAGAAAGATTAATATGAAATTTAGTTAGGGAAAGAGGATCGCTGGTGGAATCTCCAATTTACCTACACAACCTATCCATCCTCCTGCTCTCAGGGTTTAGTACCTCAGTGTTTGGCCATCACCACATACAGTGGTTTGAAAGCAGAGTCACAATACCATTTCCCCTGAGCCCAGTTTGAGAGAAGTGTGTACTTCTATTTAAAGCAACATTGTGTTTAATTTTGTGACAATAAAGTTGTCTTTTTTTTTTGCATTCTGCTTCTGAGTGTTCATTTCTCTTACCTTAAATATGTGCTCACAGGGAAAAATAAATCTAGATTTGAAATTTAGTTTGTAGCTATAAAATATGGAATAGTTATTTCTGTTTATAGCATACTAAAAAAGGTAGTGCAAGTATGCACTGTAAGCTACTAGTTATTGATGCCAGCTCTGTTTTAAAGCAATGGTAATAGCTTTTTCTCTCAAGGGAGGATAGTATTTCTTCTACAAACTATAAATTGTATATATTATTTCACATTTTTAATGCAAAATTTTCATCTTAGATTTGTAGTTTGACATTTCTTACCTAAAATATTTTCACACTCATGTCCCACTTATTCTTAATGGCATCTATCAGTTTCAAGCAAAAAGAACAGTAATATTAAGAGAAGGTTAAATTTCTTCTGGAATGTTTTTTTGTCCAGGGAGGTGATATGGATGTACTTGGAAAATTATTACAACTACTGATACCTTAAGAGGAATTATAGTCAAAAGAAAAAATGACTTTGCATTTATAGATAATAAAGAGTTCAGAGCAAATTTTTGAGAACAGAATCAAGATGCTAGAATCAAACAATATTTATGTGTCAGTGTGTGAGAAATACGGGGTTCAATTACTGAAAGAGTCTTGATTCCTATGCTATGGAACTTACCAAAACTACATAAGAAATTAGGGCATAGCATGTAAAAAAAATCATAAAAGAAAGCTATTTCCTCTGACATTTAAAAAAATATAGCTGATATAAGTGTCATTCAGAGTCTGGAATATTTCAGTCAAATATAAAAGTACCAGGAGAAGTAAATCATGAAGTCCAATCTAATTCATAAAACATAATGATCTGCTGTGTATGTATGAGTATGCGAGAGAAACTGAATGTGAAGTACTTTAAATTACAACACGTAACCATCTTCTACTGAAAGCAGCACAAAGCCAGTAGTGAAAGAGGAAAGGAGTGGAGAAAGCAAGGGAAGTGATGAAAAGCATAAAATCAAGCATTTGTAGGAAAAAACAGGTTATTATTCATTTTAGTGAGCAGAGTTAGGTTCTATACTTGTGCAAATACACATACACACACACACACATATATAGCACATAGAGACATAAAGAACAGGCAGTAATAGAACATAATATAGGCAGATTAAAGAATTTAAATTACTTAGGTTTATGAGCAATGCAGCCAGTGCTGATAAACGCAGATTATAAAAGTGCATTGCAAATAGATAAATGTGTGTGAGCACTGGAAACACGTTCAGAATCAAATGTTCAAGTGCAGAAGAACTCAGATTTGTTACAACCTATCACACCTTAAGAAAATTTAGGTTCTACTGTAGTGCAGGTACAAAGGGAGGCAAAAGCAGTTAAGGATGGCATTGTGGTAGATTCAAGTGGAAATTGAATTAAGTTGAGTTCAGGTTTCACATTTTCTTGCGGGGACTGGATCAAACATAGTTTGGACAGTTATCCCATAACAAAGTGAGATGGAGTTTCAATTTAGAGTCGATTACATGCTTTCCAAATAGAGCAACTTACTCAAACTCTATTTATTTACATGGGGAGTTAATGCTCAGCAGCTAATATATTTTATAATTTACACCTCAGCTTTCTCACAGTAATTTCCCCTTGAAGACAAGCCGCAAGATTGAAATTTTCCAGAACCATTGATGCGGGTCTCATTCTAGTCCCACAGAAGTCAGTCATACAATTATTTACTTAGTAGCAAAGTTATGAAAATTTTGAAAATTTTGAAAATTTATGAAAATTCCCCTCTCTTCCTCATCTCGTGCTTTTCAGAATTGTATTTCTCACCTTGTAGTGATATTACAAAGGCAAATTCAAACACCTTGAATGTCCAGGTCAGAGTAAAATGGAGGAAACCATAAAATGAGTTCCTTAAGTTTGAAATGCTGAGTTGCATTCCTACAGCTGAACAATAAAGGAAACAATCACTATACATGTTTAGAAATACATCCAGGTGTTCTGGAGAGATTTTAAATTACAGAGCTGACAAACTACCAAGCAATATCAGCCCACATGTTGAAAGATATTGTAAACTTATGAACAATACTAAAAATATCATGGTCATTGATGTAAATTGAGAGAAATTACATTTAAATTAGTGAGAAAATGGAAAGGAGTGATGATATGCTAAAATTAAATCAATTTATTTAGATTATGTCTCCCTCCTGTATGAACAAACACGTACCCTGTTTTGCTGAGCAGAATTTTTACACTGTTTTTAGATTCCATCAGTCATGCAAGCTAAATAGCATAGGGTAAAAAACAGGTTGACAAAGTACTTCACTATTAGATTTGGGGTAAAAAAGCAAAGATTCAATGTAGATTAAAAAAATAGCTCAGAAAGCAAAGTGTAAGAATGCACAGGAAATCCTCAGCATCCAGGTAATTCACAACCTTGCACTAGACATCTCTTCAGTTAGTGATTCATTTTAAATTTGAATTTCAAATTAGAGAGGGACACCTAGATCCCTTAGACTTCCTGGAAAACCCTACCCTTAGGATTCTTTGTGAAGCACTCAAAAAGCTCGGTGAAAACTTCAGTTGGCTGCACAGCAGTGGACAAAGGCCAGCACATTATTAGTATGCAAAAGCAGTAAGAGAAAATGACAGTAGAGTTTTAATGTATTTTGGTAAACTGATGGTTCAAGAGCGACTAGAAGAGTGTGTTTCATTCTGGCCAATCTCTCTCTCTAAAGGAAGAGGAGTTCAGAGGTGGCTGTCAACAGAAGATTGCAAGCATAAATAATTTGTCAATATAAGGAGATTGTAAAAAAATGCAGAGTCTGTACTTTGACTGCTGCATTAGATAAATGAACTAAGATAACCCTAGCTCATTCCCTCACAAGTTCACAAAATATATTTCAGAGAAACAAAAAGGCAACAAAATTAAAACTGACAAAGTTATCTGCTCTGAACAACGCACAATTAATCAAGGAGTGCCATTGTCAGTAAATGTTACTGCAGAGCTATGTAACGCAAACAAAAAGAGAGCAACCACCGACAAAGAAAAAGGACATTTTAAGTTCTATTTCATAACAGAGTATTTAATTTCTTATATAAAAAATCTACTATAAAAGTAGATTTTACAAGAACTTCAGGTGAAACAGAGATCAATTTGAGTAAATTGCATTTCTAGCTTAATAATACCTAGGAGGTATACCATAACTCCTACTTATGTAGCAACCATACCTCCTATTATGTAGCAACTTACTAAAGATACTTCTCAAAGAAATTTCATATAAATAAAGTCTAAATAATTTTAAATGCATTTGGATGTGTTTGTTTATTGAGTTCCATGGAAAGGGGGAGAGAGAAAAAAATCTCCATTTCTGACTAAATGACCATAGTTTCCACTCTTATCTCTCAAAGCCCAGGTTTGTCTTTCACTTGGAAATATACAATTAGAGTATACAGTCTGACATTGGCATTTACAGTACAAGCAAATCTGGATTTACAGACAACAAGGAAAAGTAGAGCAACATGCCAGACTGGAGCTACATTCCAGAGGAGAAAAGGCTCCAAATATAAAAGTGAAGCAAGCCAACAGAGGAAGTCAGGAACTCAGATGCTTCTATGTTTCATAGATGCCAGGTCACAAAGTAACATGATTAAATGATTAAACTTAAGAGGACGTGCGATAACAACCACAGTTCATTTAATTTCATATTGTGAGTTGTGTTTTCGAAATTCTCACCGTTCTCACTGATCTCTTAGACTTTCTATTGCTTCATATTCAACCAAGACACCAAGTTCTAGGCCTCTTTCCTCAGATCACACCTCACTAACACAGAGAATAATGAGATTATAGTCCTTGTAAATAATTCTTACATTCTTCCTGCTTTTTTGTTTGGAGATGGTATAATTCTTGGACAGTTTCTAATCCATCACATCACATGAAATTCTTCAGTGCAGTGCTCTTATCTGGCCAACAACTCCACACGTGGGATTTGTACAGTTAAACATTTTTCTTATTTTCTACTTCTACTTGTTTCTATTAAACTGCAAACCTTTTCTTGGAGATAGCAACAGCATTTTGACACCCAGTCCTGTTCTCGTCTATGCTTGAACCCTTCCTGTCTTAAAGTCACCCTTGTTTCCCTCATAATCCAAGTAATTAATAAAAGATACCACCTACTGGGATTTTTATGCTTAAAAATTGTGCAGTACAATGTGACCTTTTGCCAATAAACACTGAACTCCTCAGCACAACTTTCATTCAAGATGTATTAAAAAGAAAGTACAGGAATTAAATACAAGGCAAGAGTGTATTGATATGTGATTAAATGAAGAAAAAGAGATATGAATATATGCAGTGAGCAAATTAAAACATAATTAGTCATGAAAGGAACATAATTTCATGTGACAAACAACAAACATCTAGAAATCCTATCCCATTTGTCTAAATGGAGATGTTAATTTCAGATTAAGTCAAATTAAAACAAACAAAGAAGAGACAAAGCAGGCTCCCTATCTCTGAAGCTGCATGCAAATCGAAGCATGCTTTCATCTTGGCAGTGTTTTTAACTGAAAGATTTGTTAAGCTTCATCGAAGAAAGGCTATACTTGATTGAACCAAGCATTTACTTGTCTTGTATCCCCTCTCTAGCACTGGCCCATCAGGGACGCTGAAGGGAGTATACAAACCCAAGGCAAACATACAACAATTTTTCCAAGCACACTTTCCCAGGCTCCAGCGAGTCTGAGCTTCACTGGCTCTCTGGAACAGAATCATGAGCTCTATAGTCCTTAATGGATAATATCAGTAATTCTGTAAATCTTACTACTTTTTGGGTCATTGTAAACACAGTTTGTGTCAAGGAATTCCATGGCATAACTATGTGAAACTGAAGAAATTCTTCCTTTGGTTCAACTCAAACACACCACCAGCTAGTTCCATCTGATGCCCAATATCCTTGCAGTAAAGGGCCAGGGGACAATCACTCATGATCTGTTTTCTCGCCACTCATGGGTTAATAAACATGTCATAGCCTCCTTCAATTATCTTCTTCACAAACTGAAAACTTGTAGTTCTACTTGTTCCTTGTTTCAAAGATTTATCTAATCATCCTTTACTCATCCTACCCATTCTTCTCTTTACCTATTCAAGATGCAGGTGCAGTGCTGTGACATTGTTTTTAACCATGATGTTCTCTAATTTATTCTATTTCTTTCTAAAAATGTGTAATATTAAATTTGCTTTTGTCTCGCTGCTATTATTTTCATAGCTCACAGTGAATACACAGTGAATAATCTCACAGTGAAGTCCTTAAACAATAATTGTCACTTTGAAGTCCATTCTTGTGCACAATTTTATATTTTTTTTACCCTTTGAGAACCACTTTATATTTATTTAGAGTGAATTTCACTTGTCACTTTATCACTCAGTATCACTGAGGTGCTTCTTTGCAGTTGGCTTTCATTTCTCCTATTCTAAATAATTCACTATCAGCTGCAAACTTTCCTGTATAAATTTTCCTGTTCTAATGCATTTGAAATAATGCTTGTCTTATGTCTTTAACAAGTTGCTTTGTAAGGTCTTTCTAAGTCTACATTATTGTCGTTTAATGTTGTATTTTTGGGCTTTATGTTTCTGTTATTCTCGGATAATGGAGTAACAGGCCTGCCTTAATTTCTTACATACTGATTTGTTGGTGCCTCCTTGTAAGAAGATTTAGCCAAAATCTGATTTTTAGAACAGACTAAATGAACCTCTAAGTGATCTAGCAAAAGTAGCTGAACAGAACCATTTAATATATAATCAAATGAACTAGAATAATTCAACTGAACTTTTTGCATTCTAGAGGATCTTAATTTGTTACTGAAGTCCAAGACTAAAACCAGCGAGACATTTCAAGATGCCAATACACTGCTCTGGAAGTGGCCTAGGTGAAAGCATCAGTTCCCTTCCTGAGATTTGCTGACGGTTTGGCAATAAACATCCTCTACAATAAATATACTATACAAACCCCACCTGCCAGTGGGAATTATTTGTACTTAGTTTAATAGCTTTGGAACAGTTCATAAGAATGGGTTAAATGCTAATAAACCAATAATGTTTTTACACTTGACATTTTATTATTTGGTTAAGGCTATGCAACCTCTCTGAAACTGAGCAATTATTTCTTGAAGATCAGTTGTCAGCATCTCAGCTAACCTTTAGAACTATATTTTCATTTTTCTCTCTGTTCAAGATATGACTGAACAGAGATATCCAATAAAACTCTTAGTCATCCTCTTGAGGTAAAAAAAGCCATACTTCAGTCTAAAAGTGTCTGCTTATATTATTTTGTTATCAAAGAAAACCAGGCAATATATATATTTTTTTTTTTTTTTTCTAATATCATGCTGTGATTTCAGCAACATCTCCTCCAGCTGGCAGATCTTCCACATCAAGCCCTGGGATATTTTAACTAGATTGTTTATCTGGTACCTGAACTTCACTTCAGCAAGGGTAAATCTTAAGGCTCATGGAAACAGGTCCCTTTCAAAATTCATTTGAATTGCTGACACGTTCTTAAATACTTGATTAACTGTGACAAATGAGCAAGCAGAACAAAAAGAACAAACTAGAAAAAAAGGCTCGAACTAGTAATTTTCTGTAAAATTAGACACACAACATTTCAAGACTCTGTAGACATGGACACATAGGGCAAGTTTTTAGAAATTTCCCGTAAATTTTAAAGCATGCCTTCTAAATTAATAGTAAAATGCATCCCTACTAAACAAGCAACCTTTAATATAGACAAGATTTCCCAATACAAGACTTCTACACATACAGCCCATATTAAACAAGGACAGTCAGGTACATATCACCTGATAATAACTACACCAAACAGCTAAGAATAGAAGCATTTATAATTAATAAGTACTTCAAAATATGTGTTAAGTATTTTTCAAGGCAAGAGAAAATATTTTCTCCCACTGTTTTCTTTGAAAGTGGATATTTGTGCATGTGCTTACATTATCAGCACTTATTATTTTAATATGTCTACTCAGAAAAAGGAAATTAACCGTGCATGTCCATCTGAGATAAATAACAACTTATGTCACCTTCATATTTGCAGTTTTTAATCTTACTGATGAAAAATTTTAAGTACTATGGAAAACAAAGGCAATGCTTTAGTCCCAGGCTGCAGGGACTTTCACTGACCTCTTAACTATTCCTGTACTAAATTGCTACTTCATTTTTAATGAGCGTTCTATAAATGGAGTAGTTGTTTGTATTCTGAATCTGCAAAGGTTGCAAAAATTTCTAAAAATGGGTCAGTTTCAAAACCCTAAAAACTTTCAGTCTATTATTATACAGTAGTATTTAAAGAACATTCTCAAGAGCTAATGTTTAATAGTAGACATGTATTTTAATGACAGAAATATTAAATAACTATATCAAATAAAGTTGACTTAAAAAAAAATCAGAACTCAGTAATATTAAACCCAAAATAAAACCAATTAAATAAATTAAATAAATTAAAACCGATGTCCTCAATTGAACAGCAAACGCTGACATGCATATGCACAAAAACTGTTATTAAACTTGAAAGATGACTTAACCACTAGGCATGAATTGTTCAAGACTCAAGAAACTTCTATTCTGTTCTACCAGTGAAACTACTGCTTCACTTCTGTAAGACATTTAATTTCAGTTAATTCTAGCAAGCTTAGCATGGTTTGTAATAAAAAAGCCATATTGTGTTTCTCATAACATCTAAACTGTATTACTTGTACCTACAACATCTACTGGAGATCGCTGCTGCAAAGCCATTTACATTCTGAAGTTTCCTAATTGATATTCCTTCTGCAGAACACCAAAACTGAAACATTTAAATGCTTAATAAAAGCAGTATGTCACTAAGATGTGTTTGAAGGGCTGCTGTTAGGACACTAGTCTGGGCTCTGGGAGAACAGTCAAGTATTTGATTTGTTTGATTGAGATCTGATTTGCCATTATTAGACCAGACCACTTCAAGAGTCATTTGTGTTCTCTCCTCCTTACCCAGATTTTTTATCCAGTATGCTTTTTCATCTCGGGTTTATTTAACACCTCCCTGGGGATTTCAGTTTTTGAGATTGGGAAGTTGCTAATAAATTGCAGGCATAACTGCAGAGGCATGAACATTGTTGTTGCCATCCTTTGGCATCTGTAGTTTTGAAGAGTCCTGGAGGTAACTGTACCCCCATTCCATCAACAGGACAATGTCAGTCCTGTTGACAACCGACAGTGAGAGGCTACAAATGCACATTTTGAACTGCACAGAACAGTCTGAATTAGCATGTGGTTTGTATCACCAGGTAGCAAAGGCTAACAGCTCTGCTAAACTTACCATCATTTAAATAAGAAAGGTTGCTTCAGCAAACTCGTAAGGCCTGATCTGTGCTGCTTTGCTTTTATGTCTTCCTTTCATTTTGGTCTCAAGGTAGATCTCAAATTGCATAATCCAATTAACTTGCAAAAATTTTCATAATTAATTAGGAACCATTCTCCTTTATTTTCTACTTACACACATAAATTCCCCAACCTTAAGAAATGGGAGTGGGATAAAACAGTAGAAATAAACATTTCCAGGTGGGTAACTTCTCTATACATATCTACACTATGTGGCACCACAATGCCACAGAGTCACAGAACGCTGAGGTGGAAGGGACCTCAGGAGGTCACTTAGCTGGCCACTCTGCCCCCGGGCTCGATCAGCTATACTGAAACCATTCCTGACAGATGTTTGTATAACCTGATCTTATAAAATTTCCAGTGATGGAAAATCCATCACTTCCTTAGGCAATCTACGAAAACATTGTTAAAAATTGCAGCTATTATTCGAGATAGCAAAAGTCCATACCAGCAGTGGTCTGCAAGATTAGTTCTTTGCAGTTTTAATCCACAATGTGGTGCTCTTGAATCCATGCAGATAATGACTATGCACATATATCTCCATGACTAGTCATACAAAACATATGTTGGTTTTCAATTACATAGAAAGAGAAATTCTGTGTAACTGATCACAAGTGCTCTTCAATTAGTAAATTACAGAGTTTCACAACTAATCAAATGCATTGAATTCTTCAATTCTCCAATAGAGTGTTTTCAATAAATTTATCTTACTTTCATATTATTTTGATACAGAAGGACACACATTTTCATGTACATATATATAAATATATGCACACATCCCCCGTGGGTAGACTGTGATTTAATACAAATTTCTAATGCAAAGTATTCCCAGCTGTCTAGATCTGTTGAAGCCAAAGGTTCTAATGATAAAGAAATTAGCACCTTCACAAATGAGGACTCTATGGTCAAGCCAAGCCAGATGGCTCTTGACACCTGTCTGAATCCTGACTTGCACTGAAGGGTCAGTATTACAGTTTATTCACAAGCAGGAGCTGGGAATCCCTGTTGGTTGCAATAAGGATGAAGAATTAATTCTCTCCTAACAACATAAAACCCAGCAGAATTTTACTTGCAAAGGCAACAACTCTTTCCAGAATTTAATACACATTAACTAAAGCTTCTTACTTTTTCCGCCCAACTTTGTATTTTTTTTCTCCTTTATAAAAATAATTTGACTAGCCAAAATTTTCACAGTGGTAGAGAGCAAAAGATCTTGCAGTTATGGGAAAAGGACTGCTTTAAGGCTTTAGTCCCAATATCTGGAAGAAAAAGAGTAACAAAAATAGATCAAAAACAATTTTGAAAAGTGGAAAACCAGACAATCTCTTTTTTGATTTTATATCCCCTAGAAGAAAAGTTTTGAACTTACTGGGTTAAATATTGACAACATTCTACCAATAAGTGTGTGGGGACCTTTTCAAACAGCTGGAACATTATAGATTTTTGCAAGTTCACATGCCCTGTGCTCACATTTCCAGTAAAAGCTGCTGTCTAATACAAAGCTAAATGCCCCAGGGACATTGAAGTGAATGTATTTTTCTGCTGGTTTAAGCACACCAGCAGTCATTTGTAGAGTTTACATGGCTTTCTTGTCAATACCTGCTGGTCACAGTTGGTGAAGAAGCAGTTTCACTTATGATCTGCTTGCTAATTACGCATGGCAGCAGCCATTCAGAGTGAAATTTTCAACAACCTGACACACAAAAGGAAAGAATCGGATGTATTCTCAGAAGACTTCAATCTTTAAATCATTTGGATTCTGTAGTTACTGGAAATGCAAGATAACAGAAATTACTTTGTCAGAGTAACATGCAACTTTTCTGATAAACTACAACATACTGTACGTAGGATGAATGCTTTAACCCCGGTGTTCTACAACAATTCTTTAGGAGAAGGAAAGTTAAAAGGATTTGAAGCTATGCCAATCTAGGCCAGAAATCTGTATAGTCTTCTGTTTCTCATTTCTTCAGTCATTCATAATCTATCCTTTTCTGTTGACGTCTTTCATCATCCAGCTGTACTTTATGTCTGTTATCCATTGCTTTGCTTGCAGGAGGATTGCAAAGTCCTGCACACAAAACATCCTAGGAAGTATCAGCAAAGCCACTTCACTGCTCTGTTTCAAATTCTTTGCTTCCTTGGCCTTCAAAAGCCAGTTGCTTCTTTGCTGAATGATATCATCTAACATCTCATTGCTGCCTTGTATTACTCCTTCTTGGTCTGTGTCCATGTGCTGTCTCATAGCTCATGCTTATACTACAAAATCATAGGCAGAAGTCTTTGGCATTTGTACAGCCCCACCCAGTGGTCCCAGGCTTGAATTCCAAGACACACTGCAATACAGTAAATAAAATAACCCCTAAAATATTAGTTTCCTTGAGATCTCATTATTTTGTTATGCCCCTTGTGTGCAGGAAGCACAGATCTGGAGTGGCTGGTAACAAAATCTGAGCACTAATTAAAAGCAGGCTGTTTAATCTGTGTAGGTAATGAAATAGAGCACAGCAGCAAAAGTGAACCCTTAAGATGGCAAATGCATTAGTGCAACTACCAGAGGTGACTGAAAGGCCTCTTCCCACCGCGCAAAATTCACTCCACCAGGAACACTATCACAGCCAAACATATTTTTGAGCATTTATTAGCCATGCTCAAATAATAAAATACAATCAATGTTTATTTATATCTAGTTTGCAACTGCAATTTTTCAGTTCTTGTCCACCTATGCTTTATATTAGTCTTCTCTAAAAACAGAAGAAAAAAAATGCAGCTTTTGCAATTTTGGACAAGAAATATAGCAACAAAATTTCATTTAAAAAATATCCTAAGAATGCAACAGAAGGTGTTTCTATGCTGCTTGTAAAGGCAACGGGCACAAAAAAAGTTTAGAAGGTCTACTAGTTTAAAAATCCGGAAGGTGGAGGCCTTTTCCACGCTCCCTGTAACAGAGAGTAGGCCTGAACGAGTGAGCTGTTATTAGCTACCGAACTGCCTTGTCCGCCTTAGGAAGGCAATAGCGGATTCCCAGCTGCTTTTGGCAGCAGTGGGACGTGGTCCTGGTGAGGAACCAGGCAGGCAGAGCGGCCCGAGCCCGGAGCAGGCAGTTTCTGGGCAGTGGCTGTGGCAGGGGCAGGGATGTCCCGGGGATGCTGCAGTGCTGTCCGCGTCTGCTCCGCTCGGCAAGTTCTGCGATAAACCTCTGCGAGGAAAAACATCTGGTGGTGTTACTGCAAACCTGCTCCTGAAGAAAATCCTTTGAAAACCACACAGACCTTATTTTGAAGCCTTTTTTTAAAATTTGAGACAAACCAAAGATATCTATCTATCTATCTATCTATCTATCTATCTATCTATCTATCTATCTATATATCTATCCTACCCTGGATAGATAGTAGGAAAAAAAACGCTTCAGGGGGAAAAAAAAAA
>VWPU01011375.1:0-22976 GCA_013398955.1 Callaeas wilsoni
TTGGAATACACAATAAAATTCATCCTCCTGAATGCCTCAAAATAGTTCTCTGAAAAGGCAGGTGTAGAAAAATACTTATGAACTGTGAAATTTAAAAAAAAAAAAGCTTTGGCTTGCAAGTAGCTGTGGGCTTGTTTCCCTGCTTCTCCCAGGAAGCCCAGACCTGGTTTTCCTCCCACCTGAGGCTTCCCGGCAGGGTTGTAGAGGCAAAGTGACTCCTCCAAGGCCATACAGATGGGTTGGAACCCCAAGATCAAAAATGCAGAGTCCTTGGATCCAATTCCTGCCTTTTCTCCAATGGAATCTTAGGAAAGAGCTCGGGAAGAGAGGTCAGTGTAAAACTGCACCACGTGGAATCTCGCGTTCGGCAATACAATGTGGATATTTTACTTCAAATACATCGTTTTGTCCGATTAATGGAGACACAGGAATTTGGATTCTCTTCCTCTCCTTGCAGTACCCTGAGCCTTTCGCTCCTTGATCCATTCCTTCCAACCACATCCGGGCTGAGTCGGTGTCACAAATCATTCCCAGGGAAATGGCACATTCCAGCTTTTCCCCCACATAAACATTCCAGGCCAGCTCAGCCCCTGCTCTCTCACCCTCGGGGGCTCCAGGTGAAGCCTGAAACCAGAACAAGCTGGAGAAATCGGGAGAGGGAAAAGGAGGGAACGCATCAACACCTGGAAAAACCCCAGGAATATCAGGCTTTGGAGTGCTTATGTCACTTTTTCTCCGTGGCCTCCTGCCCCTTGGACGTCGCCATCCGGAACTGCGGAACGTAGGGAGCGGCGCCTTTAGGCCTGAGGTTGCTTTGGATAAACTCCTTGACGTTGGTTGGGATGTGCTGGAGAACCGCCCCCTCCGTCAGCAGATCCGTGCTTTGGAGCTGGCACATCCCCCTGGAACTCTCTGCCAGGAAAATGTCCCTCTCTCCTTCTCCCGGGGCTGGTATCCCGAGGTAACACAGGCTCCGCTCGGCGCTGGCTGGGAAAGCATCGTCCGAAGGCTCCGAGAATCCCTCGGAGGAAATCAGGGACAGAGCCTTGCTGGGCCTGCCAGGGGAGCCAGGGAACACCAGGAATGCCCCGTTCCCAACTTCCCAAGCGCCACCGGAGAAGGCCCCTAAAACTATGGAATCTTCTGCGAGGAAGCACCTCTCAAAGCAACTCCTTGGATTTGCTTTCCGCCGGCAAAGCCCACCGGATCGGGAATTGCTGATGACTGTGGCATATCTGAGGTCACACTGAGCCGTGGTTTCTCCACCCTGGCAGCTCCTGGAGAAGCTGCTGCCCTGGAAGTGGCTGCTGGAGCAAGCGGAGTCACATTCCGAGTCCTGGAGGGCTGGAAACACGGAATCAATTCCTAAAAAATCCCGGGGGTCTTCTTTTTCCAAGGCTTTGGTGACACTGATGTCTTCCAGCACGATCTCTGCTTCCAGGAGGAGAGGCTCAAATGGCATTGGCTCGGGATGCCTGGCAAAGAGATGCTCCAGAGTTTCAGGCTGGAAGAAAAGAGGGATTTTAATGCTCATTTATTATGGAACAGCTTTATTTCAGTATCCGGCCTCTGGTTTTATGGATCACAGATCCCAACACCAAAGGTCATTCCCAGGACCCTGGAATTTTGCCACGCCAAGTTCACACATCATTTTTTTAAGAATTTATAGCTGAAAATCCTCTACAACAAAATTTCCTCGACAGATTCAGTCATTTATACATCAGCTAAAGTAACTTTCCCTGCTAGGATTGGATTATCCAGGTCAAATCCAGCCTTTCCATAGGATTTTTGGAGCATTCCCACCTGAGTAGCAGCTGCTTGTTTGAATTGAGAAAAACGCCTTTATTTGGGAGAAATGCAGGATTTGCTACTCCCTAATATCTGCACATGTAAATTATCCACCAGGATGAACTGACAGCAGCACAAGCACTCCAAAGGAAAATTCCCTTGTATTTCCTAATGAATTCAGGGCAAAATAGATAAAACTCGGGTTTTTTGTGGATTAACAAACCATGTTTTACAGCAGGGAAGCTGCCAAAATAATGAGGAATGTGTCAAAATACTCGGAGTAGTGGGAAATCAGAGCAAAGAGTAAAACTCTGGGGCTCTACTCAGTCCAGACTCGCTGTTGGTGGCACCTGGGTCCCGAATTTGGGATTTGTCCCACACGAATCCATCACCTTCCCACACCAAAATGAACAGGGAGCTTTTGAACAATGAAAATGCCATTTTTTTTCCTCCTCATGCACGTGGTTTGTCCCTAATGGAGACGTTTGTGTCCCTGCCCCTCTCCACGGACAGCACAGCAAAGCCAGGGATCAAACCCCCCACGGCCAAGGCCGGGGCTTTGTTGGCAAAGGCCACCATCTGTCACCTCTGCCACGTCACTGGTTAAAAAACCGGCAGGTATTTATCACATCCAATGCATAACCCAGAGCTCTGGGAAGCAATCCAGAGTCAGAAGGGTGAACGGGGCTGGATTCCCACTGGAGGCACACGGGCAGAGCTGGAACAGCCCTGGCTGGGGGAAGCAGCAGCCCCAGGGAAATACAGACCTGCTGGAAATCAACTCCCTGTGCCCACGAGCAGTTCTTGGGGTTGGGAACGTCCTCCCAGAAGAGCTTCTTCATCCTGAAACGTCAGGGAAACGCTGGGCTTGGTGCTGTTCCCACAGGGAACGGGGACTGTGCAGGGAAGGAAGCTCTGCCATTTCATTTGTCCACGGCAGCGTGGCAATGAAATAATCACTGGGGAGATTATAAATGGCCCAGACTTAATCCAAAACATAAAGAAGGGACATTCCAGGTGGCAGTTTGGGAAAATGTAAAGGGTACACTCTGTGCTGAATGACCCCAAGCCACAGCGCCTAAAGGGGCTCCAGGAGTGCTGGAGAGGGATTTTGGACATGGGATGGAGGGACAGGACACAGGGAATGGCTTCCCACTGCCAGAGGGCAGGGAGGGATGGGATATTGGGAAGGAATTGTTCCCTGGGATGGATTTCCCAGATTTGCTGTGGCTGCCCCTGGATCCCTGGCAGTGCCCAGGTCCAGGCTGGACAGGGCTGGGAGCAGCCTGGGACAGTGGGAGGTGTCCCTGGGGTGGCACTGGGTGGCATTTAAGGTCCCTCCCAACCCAAACCGGTTTGGGACTCTGTGACACCAGTCCAGCAGAGTGGCACCAGCGCAGCTGCACCAGGTGGAATTTTGGATGACAACAGAAAAGGTACCTTTGGTGTGAAACCAGCAACGCTCCCAGCAGCAAAACTGAGGTGGAAAAAACAATTGGCAGCACCACGTGGAGGCTGCCACTATTCCCAGCTTCAGATCCCCCTGGAAATAAAGGAGTTCAGCTATTAATGCAGCAAAATAATTTCTCTGTGAGCAAATAGTTGGCAACAGGGAAATAACAAATGGTAGAAACAGCTTAGATGGGGAAATAACCTTGAGCAACAGTTTTATTGCACATGGACAAAGCTTTCCCGTGGGAATAAATAGACAAAAAGGAATTATTTTAAATAGGAATTTAATCCCTCACTCAGCTCAGCCCACAGAGAGTTTTCAAATTAAAGCTGAAGTCTGTTCACTGTTTGTAGGTACATTACAGTGACTTTATTACTATTTTTTTTTCAGATAAGACAGAGACTTTTCCATTTAAAGGCCGCTTTTACTTCATAAAAGGCACGGAAAAAGATCCTGTCAGTCACCTTTGGCAAAATGATCCGTGGCTCTGGCTTTGCCAACTCCTCCAGCAAACACAGGGTAAAGGCTGAACTGGTACTGCTCAACCAGGATAAAGTGATCTGGAAAAGGGAAATCAGCCTTTGGAATCCACCGTCATCCCCTTTTTAAAGAATTCCCTCCCCAGAGGCTCTGGGCACACGTCCGAGTTCAGGTCAGTCCAGAGAGGGCAGTAATGGATCCATCTCTCACAGATCCCTACTTCTGCATCCCAAGATCCAAACTATTGATCCAGCACTACGCTGTCATGGAATGAACACCTCATGGGGCTACTGTGATAATTTCTAGGAGTAAAGTCGAAATGCAAAGGAAATGCACGTATTCATTTGAATAATTAGCTGGTGTGTTCAATATTCCAGAACTAATTTTATTGTATTGCCACAAAATTAACTCGCTCCAGAGCTTCACTCTCTGTTAAAGTGATTATTAATGCAACAGTCAATCCTCTAATGAGCATCAAAATTTGGTTTATTGGTCAATGAAGTGATTAGAAGCAGGGAAGGGGGGAAAAGGGCTCAGAAATTCTACATTTTTCTGTTCCACACCAATTAACATCATGAATTATATTTTCAAGCACACACTCACCATAAATAAAATATTTCCTGAGATTTGGAGGAACTCGCAGCCATTTCATCTCCTCCTCTTTGTTCAGGTTCTTCCACTCGATCACAAAGGATGTTACCCCAGGGATTTGAGGGCAGAGAGTCCAAACCACAACCACACAGGTGCTGTTCACCAGGTAAGCACTCAGGGATTGCACAGCATCCACTGGGGAAAACAGGGGAAGCTCCTGGGGTCCACATCCTATAAACTGCACCCCTGCTGAAGTTTCACCACTTTATCACTTTAATTATCATCTATATCACCTCTCATCTCATCAGCAGACAGATTTTTCTCTAAGCCACCAAAATTTGGTGGCTTAAACCGGCCCCAAGCACTGAACAAGTTTCTTACAGACATCAAATATCCCAATTCTCACCTGCAATTCCTTAATTATCCTTAACCAAAAGCATTACAACCTCCTGAGTTCTCAAGGATAAATTAAGCAGAGTGCAGCCAAATCCAGGAATTGCTGCTCAGGAAGTCTGAGGACTCCTTACCCTGGCAGCCCAAAACTCAACCCCACTTCATTTTGGAAACAACAAAACCTTCCCCAGCAGGAATGTTGGGTGTTCCCAAAGCAAAGGAGATGAAAGATTAGTCCTTCAGCAGGAGTTTATTTTTCTTTGATTAATTACTTTATATTTTATTGGTGGAGGGAAGACAGCCCAGAGACAGACAGCTCTTTTCCCAACCCAAAAATCATCAGGATTTTCATGAGGGAAATTTCAGTTTTCCACCGGCTCTGTTGGTGCTGAATGTATCCCCATTCCTTATTCTCACAGGGGGAATTTTATCCCAGAGAAAGCTTTCCCCATGATCATCCCAAGGACTCCCAGCATTTTCCACATCCCACTCATTGCTGCCCTTACCTGTGCTCATTTGCTGTGACAGAGTTAAATTAGAATTAACTGCAGAAATTCCAACTGAATTCATGGCTAGAATGGTGACGGTGTGTGTTGGCTCAATCCATGGAAAAGACCAGCTGGTGCCACGATCCACAAATTCCTCCCAGGAGGTGTTTCCTGGGGTCTGGTGCTTTATGATGTATCTGCTCACGCTGCACAACGAGTGATTCTCCATCAGGGGCTGCAGCAGTTAATTAAAGGGCATTAATTCCTGAATTCCTTGCCCACTGCCTGATTCCCAAAGCAAAGGCTGTTTGGGCAGCTCCAATTTTAAGGAAATAGGACCCAATAAAGATATTCTGGACTGGAGTCCTTTGAAAGGCTTAATTTCCTGTGTCCCTCTCTGAGAGCTGACTCTTATTCCCTCTCTTCCCAGCAAAGGGAAGGAGAAGGACAAGGAAAGCCAAACTTTCAGCTTCAATTCCTTGTTCTACACATTTTTCAGGTTCAAACCCCAGAGCAGCACATGAGCAAACAGGAATGGGCACTGAGGGACTTTTTCCTCTGTCCTGCATTAACCTTTTAGGGCAAAGAAAGCAAAGCAATCTCCCATTTTATCCCAGAATTACCACCAGGATTCACCGCTCACCTCTAGGATGAGCCAAGCAATTGTCAGGAACACAGCAAAAGGCAAATCCCAACTCCCACAGGCCTCATGTGCCTGTCAGGCTCCCTTTCTGGCAATTCCACCTGGTTTTAGGATCAAGGGGAAAGCCCCAAATGCAGCTGCTCCCACCTTCCACAGGAGTGTAACATTCCTCTGCTTCCTTGCTGGGTCCTCAGAAACGATTCTCCAAAATTCCGGGCCTTGCAAGGGAGCTGCAAAACAACAATTTGGGAAGGACAGTCACACCTGAGTGTGGAAAACCCCATCCCTCAGGATGTCCCTGGAAGCACAGACCTCGGATGTCCTGAACAAGGGTTTGGGCCGCTCTGCTCCAGTCACTCCAGAACCCAGATCCATCCAGTTCCCTGCAGCGCACCTGGACCACATACTGCACACAAAGCTGCTCAACTTCTATCACAGCTGAGCTGCCCGCCGAGTCTGGGACTTCGTAAAGCTGCGAGAGAAGGCAAAACGTTCAGAGTGAGAGCAGAGGGGTGTTTGGGCAGCACTTAGAGTCTAAATTCCTGAAGATAAATCCAGCGAGGAAGTGGGATTATGAGGAATAGTCCTCTGTGGGTACTGCAAATGCTTGTGCCTGTGGTTTGCTTCATGGATAAATTCCGTAAAATTCCGTAAAATTCCATTAAATTCCTGCAGCTCCACACTGCAGGTCAACAGTGCAGTGATCCCTGCTCCAATCCAGATGGATCACACCGTACCTGCCATGGAATCTCTTCCCTGTTCCCCGCATTCCAGCGGATCTGGAACGTCAGATCCCTGTTGGCAAAGACAGGCTCGGTCCAGCTCACGTTCAGCAGCCCCACGTTCCTGGTGAGCTCTGCTCCCACGTTGGAAGGGGGGAGAGGCTTTACTGGAAGATGGAAAGATTAAAAAAACTACTGCAATGTCTGCACTGACACTTCCCATTACATCCAATCATGGATGACTTTCCTTGTCCTGAGGGTGGGAGGGAACACACGGCCTCTGCTATTCCAAGGAAAGCAGGACTGTGCTGGAAACACAGAATCCACGGGAATGTTTCCATTAGTTCATTTAAAGCAGAACAGATTCTTTTGGTGCTGGTACCTGGTACCTGCTGGAAACACAGAATCCATGGCAATGTTTCTGTGTAGTTCATTTAAAACACAACAGATTCTTTTGGTGCTGGTACCTGGTACCTGCTGGAAACACAGAATCCATGGCAATGTTTCTGTGTAGTTCATTTAAAACACAACAGATTCTTTTGGTGCTGGTACCTGGTACCTGCTGGAAACACAGAATCCATGGCAATGTTTCTGTGTAGTTCATTTAAAACACAACAGATTCTTTTGGTGCTGGTACCTGGTACCTGCTGGAAACACAGAATCCATGGCAATGTTTCTGTGTAGTTCATTTAAAACACAACAGATTCTTTTGGTGCTGGTACCTGGTACCTGCTGGAAACACAGAATCCATGGCAATGTTTCTGTGTAGTTCATTTAAAACACAACAGATTCTTTTGGTGCTGGTACCTGGTACCTGCTGGAAACACAGAATCCACAGGAATGTTTCTGTGTAGTTCATTTAAAGCAGAACAAATTCTTTTGGTGCTGGCACCTGGTACCTGGTGGAAACACAGAATCCATGGCAATGTTTCCATGTAGTTCATTTAAAACACAACAGATTCTTTTGGTGCTGGCACCTGGTACCTGCCCTGGGATAAAGAGCAAAAAAACAGAGCCTGGCAATAAATTGAGAGGTTTAGGTTGGATATTTGGGAAAATTTCTCCCTGGAAAGGGTGGTCAGGCATGGCACAGGTGCCCAGGGCAGGGGTGAGGCCCCATCCCTGGAGGGGTTTCAAAGCCCTGTGGATGTGGCACTTGGGGACATGGTCAGTGGTGGCCTTGGCAGGGCTGGGAATGGTTGGACCCCATGGTCTCCAAGGGCTTTTCCAACCCTAGCAATTCCATAATTCCATTATTTTAATGGAGGCAGCCCTGCAGAAAGCAGCAGCTGCTGTAAAGGCTGGTGACAGATATTGTGCAGTGATTTATGGAAATCTTTTTATTTTCCTAACAGGAAATTCCCCCCAAACCCAGCTTCTCCAGAACAGGAATCTCCCAAAACCCTTGTTTGGTCATCAAGTCAAGCTGAAATAAACCTATTTTTGGATAATCAGATGTGAATGAGGAGAAAACAACAACAAAAAATAAATAAATTTTTCATTTTGGGTGGTGCTAGAATGGACTTGTGTGGGTTTATTACAACACAGAGCACCCTGCACCCAGGATAAATCATTCTCTTCATTGTCACCACAGAATAAATGTATTTTATTATATAACTGTAATTTATTTCATAATTATGTAACTCTCATTTATTTCCTGTAGCACCTCTGGGGTCCAGCTGCCTTGTTTGCTCTCACCCATGTTCACATTTGTGTCCAAAACATACCCAGTGAATGCCGTGTCACAGAGCAGATGAAGAGAGGCGATTTGCACATTTTGGAGTTTTTAAAACACTCAGACACTGCTCCCGCCTCTTGTTTTTACCCAAATTTAAGTGCTCTGTGTGTCACAAAACTTTGCACCAGCATGGAAGGGCAGGGACAGTCCCCAGGATTTTAAATGGATATGTAACTGTGTAAAGAATACACTGTACTGGAGGATAAGCTTAATTAATTGAAGACAAATTAGTCTGAAAAATTAAATAACCAACACCTTAAAAATGAGCTTCATTTTTCAATATAACACTTGTGTTTTCTGTCGAGAGAATAACAGGCAAAAGTGGGTGTTTCATTTAAAATCTGCTCCTGTATGGAAAGAACATTGAATCCAAATTTCTTTTTAAGGTAATATCAAAACCCTCGTGCTTTTATTTAAAACCTGTGGAAAAGGACTTTCCCTACACCATTTAAAATCCAGGGGCACAAGGGAAGAGAGACTCCTGGATCTCGACCTACCCACATCAGCTGGAATGACACAAGCCGGGGAGGATTCCAGTGTTCCCAGGAAGTGTTTAAACTCTATCCACATGGTATATCCAGATAAAAGGAAAATGGGCTGGAACGTGCACTCGTAGGAATGATTCCTCTGCAAATTGCATTCTTTCACCTCCGAGTCTGGAGACGGGCTTGGAAAGTCAGAGCAGTAAATTTGGCTCCTTAAAAGAGGGAAAAAAACCAAAAAATACATTCATTTGATACATTGCAAGTGTAAATCTGGAGGGAATTGAAAGGAGTGGTGGCACTGGAAGCAGCCTGGGATTTTGAGGATTATTTGGATCCTGAACCTGAACCTGCACTGAATGGATAAATAAAACTCCAGTGTCGCTCCTCAAAGCTTTGGCTCTGGAAAAAGCAGGACAAATGGCAAAGAGCAACAGGTCCAGCAAGAGAAGGCAGCTCCAAATCCTCATCAGTTGTGGGATTTTTGGTATTGGCAATAAACACAGCAAGGCAAATCTGCCAAGAATTTACTCCAGTCGGGAATGACTTCCAAAATCCCAACCGGCAGCCAGGAGGAAGCTGCCACACAGACCAGTCAGACACTCTGAGGTCTCCAGGAGATGGAAATCCCATAAAAACATCAACTCTGGATTAAAAACCCCACATCCAGTTATCACAGCTGGCAGCAGAAGAGAGGAGCCCTGGATTCCGGAGGAAAAGGACCTGGATGAGTCCTTGGGGTGGGAAGTTTCCCGATTTCTCCTCAGACTCGAGAGCAGAGGGCCCGGAGCGGGCGTGGGTTCCTCAGCTGAACCACCGGAGCCACACCCGGGCGAGGTCTCCTCTCGCAGCGCCAGGATCAGAGCAGTGCCCGGCGCTGTGTGGGTTTGGGTTGGCATTCCCTGCTCCCACAGGATGATCCCTTTGGAGCCGCTTCTCTCGGCAGCGCTGACTGCAGAGGAAGGGGCAGTAACAGCCCAAGCAAAACACGAGCCCGCAGCCAGAGCATCGCGCGGCACAGCAGTGCTGCGCTCCGGCTCCAAAAGGGAGCAGCAGCAGGAATTTCACTGCCTTTTCCTCTCCCAGGCCTTCCTCTGAACAAATAACCAAAGAAATCAGAGCAGAAAGAAGGATCAGCAGCATTCCTCCGAACAAATAACCAAAGAAATCAGAGCAGAAAGAAGGATCAGCAGCATTCCTCCGAACAAATAACCAAAGAAATCAGAGCAGAAAGAAGGATCAGCAGCATTCCTCCGAACAAATAACCAAAGAAATCAGAGCAGAAAGAAGGATCAGCAGCATCTGGGAAGCATTTGCAGGCAGTGGTAGTGTCACCGTTTGATCAAGCAGGAACACACACTGTCTTGGGGTGATTCTCTGACCATTCTGTATTCCCCATCACCTGCTGGATCTCTGGTGAACCTTTAAATTGCAAAGGGGGCAGAGAGAAGCCGAGAGAACTCTTCAAAGCGGCCAGCTTAACCTTGTAACTGGAATGTTTTGCATTCTTTTCTCTCCCGATTCTGACAACATTTGTTGGTTAGAGGACTTTTGCTCTCTAGTCTCTTCAGCTTTCAGTGGAGAAAGGACTGTGATCTACCTCAGCGGCTTCTTTTCCTTTTTAGATTATTTTTAGCTTGCTTTTCATCCGAGACCAGCTGTCGTCTCCAGAGACCTGCTCGGCGGGACCTATATACTGTTATATATTGTTAAATAAATAGTTTTTTTCACTTTCACTCGAAAAATTATTTTCCCGAACTCGTAGAAAAAGTGCTGCCGGGGTCTGCTTGCCTGGCAGGCAAAAGAGAAAGAAAGAGATACCCCTCTCAAGTGTGTTTCCTCCTCAATTTGTGTCCAAACCAGCACACTAACAAATCTACACGTTATCACCTCCTACTAGGAAATCACATTTTTAGCTGAACCTGAACAGTGAAAAAGTGGGAATAAAAGCCATGACGAGCAGCACGGGGTTTATTCCCAGCTCCCTGCCCGGCTGTGCACCCATTACATCCATGTTTGTGAAGGCAGATGAGACAAAAGCTACCCCAGCACTCAGTCAGGCATTCGTCCTGCCCCAAAAACCTCCACTTGACCTTTCCAGCATTCCAGGTATTCCTTTAGTCCACAGAACCCTGAGAAATGTTCACCTGGGCATCAGGATCATTCAAAACTTCACCTCCACCAGAGAAGACGGGCTGGCTTTCCAAAGGACCAGGCCCTCAGAGCTGATGGAAGTTGTTTGCCAAAATTTCCGCATCCCCGGCCCAGCAGAGCAGTAAAATCATGGATTTTTGCCTCAGGAAGGGTTTTCTGTCTGTCTGTCTGTCTGAGTGGTTCTAGGAAACCCTCAATACATCAGGGGTGGAATGGGATGAGCTTTGAGGTCCCTCCCAACCCAAACCAGTCTGAGATTCTTGGATTCTGGGATTCTGGGAATTGCTGCAGTCCAAGCTTCTGCCTTCACAAAGCAATATTCCCTTAATGAGCTAAGGCTGGAGCCTCTAAGCAAGATTTTTTCCCATTTTGGAATGAATTTGTTTCATCCTCTGTTCCTACCTGTGTACACAGAAACAAAAGATACAGAATTATAGAAAAATCAAAGACTGAATGGAAACCTCGAGAAGTCTCAAGTCCTATCTCAGACTCAGAGCAGGGTTAAACTCCAATCAGATGGAGCTGCCCAGGGTCCCATCCAGCTGGGATCTGAGAGTCTCCAAGAACAGGGATTCTACAGCTCCCTCAGGCCAGACATTCCCACTGGGAATGGGCTTTTCCCTTATTTCCTCACAACTCGTAGACACGAGCAACTGGAACCATTTTTGTAACTGATGCAAGCAAACTGCTTGAAGAGAAGTGGCTCCCAAACAGTTTGGAAAATGCTGAAAAACCTTGAAATAAGATCTGTTACATACTTGGGGTTCTCTGGTTCCCTTCCTGCACACAGAATAAATCCCCCTTAAAGCATCTGTTAATTTTATAATTACATTTATCCAGAATTCTTCGACGCAATAATATTTCGAGGAATGCTTTCCAGACATAAAAAGAGAATTAAAATCCATCCATACCTGTAATATCTTAACTGCAAACTCCCCAGGAGCAAGGTGGTTGGGTTTGCAGACCATCTGCAAGTCATTTTAGTCAAGTATCCATCAGTCTCACAGGAGATATTAAAATCCATGTCTAATTAAAAGGCACGGAAAGCTTAATTAATGAGACACAATGGTTGCTACAAAAAAAAAACAAAAAAAACCCAAAAAAACCAAACAACAACCAAAAAAAACCACCAAAGGCAATAAATGGAGTTAAAATGGAAATATTCCATCCTTACTAGGAAAACGCCCCAAAAGGAGAATGGAAAATCCTCTGGAATCTTACCTACTACATATAATTCAGCGTATCTATGGTGACATTCCCTACTTTGGTGACAACAGTACAAAGCGTTATAGAAGAAACTTCCTCTAGGTTTGGTTGCTTTCAAGTTGAAAAGAGTAACTTTGCTTACACGATTGTTCACAAGAGAATATTGGCTGGCTGGGATTTCTTCTGCTAAATTCAGCCACCAAACCACCTCCCGGGCCTCTACGGGCTTGGTTTTGTTTTTATAGATGCACAGAAATGAAATGTTGGAGCCAGCACTGATCAGGGTCTTGGGAGGGAAGTACAGGACTTGAGCTGCATCAAAAAAAAGGGGGAAAAAATTCATTGGGATTTGGAACTGAAGCAAAAAACATAAAAGCATTTGTCAATAAAATGTTGCTATTATTATTGTTGTTGTTATTATCATTAGCCATCATCCAGTTGGATTTCTAACTTGCCTACGTCTTAATGACTATGAACAAGAGCAGAAATGAGCCTTGGATGTCTCCCTCCATACCTGAAGTTTCTAAATTCTGATTCAAACAATCTCTAAGATCCCCAGGCTACATAAAAGGAAAAAGGGGGGAAAAATCCATTGAAATTGGAAATGGAACCAAAAAACATAGAAGCATTTGTCAATAAAAATTACTACAACAACAACAACAACAACAATAATAATAATAATAATAGTAATAATAATCCAGTTGTATTTCTAACTTTCCCACTTCTTCATTCCTGTGAACAAGAGCAGAAATGAGCCTTGGATGTCTCCCTCCATACCTGAAGTTTCTAAATTCTGATTCAAACAATCTCTAAGATCCCCAGGCTACACAAAAGGTAAAAGGGGGAAAAAAATCCATTGAGACTAGAAATTGAACCAGAAAAACATAAAACCACTTGTCAATAGAAAATTGTTATTATTATAATTATTATTATCACCATCCAGTTGTATTTCTAACTTGCCTACGTCTTAATGACTATGAACAAGAGCAGAAATGAGCCTTGGATGTCTCCCTCCATACCTGAAGTTTCTAAAATCTGATTCAAATAATCTTTAATATCCCCAGGCAAATCTGAGTCAAATGAGCAGAAAATCACTGGAGAGTGCAGTGCAGGCAGCACACAGCAGCACAAAGGGAACATAACAAAATTAATCCATCTTTCCAGGAGCTGCTGTTCCTCCTCCTCCTCCTCCTCCTGAAGTCAGCAGGAGATTTAAGTCCCAAAAACTGGTTTTACACTGCAATTAACACCAAATTGTAGCAGTGGTACAATCCAGGCTTAAAGACATTGAATTTTCCAAGGATTTAAAGACGTGTAAGCTCAGCCCCCATCACTCAGGGATTCAGGGAAGATACAGGTGGAATGGAGCTGTTTGTAAAGATCACCCCAAAGCCAGCATTAAATCCTTTAAAGGCCAGGTTTGCTTCCCCTACTGAGCAACCAGGCAGAGGTTTTTAGGATTTCCCCCAGATTTCCCTTTCTCAGGCAGTAAAGCAGATTTGGGATCTGTTGTTGAAGGTTTTCTTAGAACAAAAGCTCTTTTCCTGAGGTTTAGTTCTTCCCTTGGTGCAGATGCCCATCTAAAGGCCCAGGAAAAGCACAGAGTTCAGAGAATTCCTGTGGCAGCACAGATCAAAATGTTCCCATGGAATTCTAAGCAGAGCACGGAAAAATACAACAAAATAATCAGAAAGTTTTTGCACAGGGCTCAGCTTTACAAACCAAGCTGGACTACATAAAAAGTACATTTCGTTTTGCTCTGGGCCCTTAGTTCAGCTACAAAACCAAAACCAGAGGCGAGGGAAAGCATTAGGAGAAAAATCTTGAATTTTTGAATTGAAAACCTTAGGAGAGGCTCAGCGCTGCCAGCTGAAAATGGAAAAGCTCTGAGGAAAAGAGCTTTTTGTGGGTCTGAACAGGTGCTGGCGAGAGAGTGACAGCCACAGAGGGGTTTTCTCCAGAATTCCTAATGCCAGCCTGGCACAGGGAAAGAGCTGAGCCTCAGGCAAAGGCAGGCGGGGAGAGCAGAGTGGGGAAAAGCTTCCACAGGATTTTCCACCCCAACTCATGTTCTCCAACACCAAATCCACAGAGCAAACCGGAAAAGCAGTTTTGTCCCAAAAGCCTGCAGGTGTCCTACCTCCCAAAGTGAGGTTGTAGGGTGTGCTCCAGTCACTCCAGAACCCTGGACCGCGGAGATTCCGGCTCCTCACCTGCACTGAGGATGCAGCGTCAAGCAGGGCGTTGTCTATGGCCACGGAGGTTTCCAGAGCAACCTGAAGCACCTGTTGGATCATCCAAATCCAATATTGTTGTAAAATGAAACAGGAAAAGAGACAGAGGGAACCTAAATAAACAGTATGGAGCCAGAATTCCCTGAATTCCCTTTCATGCCTTCTCTTTAAACTCAGTTTTTGGGAGTGCTGAGTAAATCAATTTTCCCGCTTAAGAGAAAGGAGATAACGTTCTCATATTCTACACAAGGATTTTCTAAGTTTTTAGGTAGCAAGTTGGATTAAAAAGCTTTCTTCTTTAAATTTACTGTCAATTTGAGAGTGGCAGAAGTTGTGTAACTCTGTGGAAAACAAACTGTTTCATTCTGGGTTGCCAATTAACAGCTGCTTGTTATTCCAGAGCCACTTGCGTGGTAGGAACAGAAAAAAAAACCTGCTTATGCTAAAACTTATAAATATTAAACATAGATGTGTTATAGAACATACAGAATGCTGAAAGAAAATGGGTTTAGACTTCACAGAATCCGGGATTCCATCCAAGGAGAAAAAATGGGAGTTTGTTTGTAAAACCCAGCAGGAGATGGGGCTTCTCCCAGGGCCGGCAGATGTAAAACCCAGCCCTTCCAGGAGAAAGCGGCGTGCCAAGCCCAGCTCCACCTGAGCAGCCATTCTCCCCAGCCCAGGGACAAGGAGAGTGCTGGGAATCCTGGGATTTGGGGATCCCCTGCCCTGGAAGGAGGAGCTGCCTCACCTGGCACGGCCGGTGTCCCGGAGGAGCAGAGACCCGCAGCTGGTACTGCAGAGGGAACGGCAGCGGCGCAGCGCTGGACCAGCACAGCCTCACCTGGCCCCCCTCCGCCAGCTCCAGGCGCAGGTTCACAGGGGCTTCAGGCTTCACTGCACACAAATTCATCAACAATTAACCCCTGTGGGCTTCCAGGCAGGGGGTCAGAGATGCAGCGAGGCAGGAGACAGAGCCAGGAATGAATTATTTATTAAATTTACAATACCATTTATATATTCTAGTTCCATAAAGCAATTGAACTGTGTTCACACTTCTCCTAGGGTGATTGGTCAAAGTCTCAGACACTCACTTAGAAATGTTTTTTCCTAATATAATGTACACGAGGTCAGAAGATACCAGATATGAATGCTATTTACAAAAACCCTATCTATTGTTTACATAGCTTACACAGCAAAGGAAAAGTTCTCACAGAATGAATGCAAGAAGAGAAAATTTCCCTGCTAACAGCATTTCAGCATCCACAAACCCCAACCTCCCTGGCCAGGCCCGCTGGGTTTTACTGAGCCACAATTCTCTTTCAGAGTTGAGCCCAGTTGTCTCAAGCTCAGTTTTCGAGAGCTGCCCTGTTGTGTGGCAGTGATGGTGTGCAAGATCCCTGGAAAAGTCACCCTGGCACTGCTGCAGTCATCAAGAGATGCTGTTTGACCTCCCATTTCCCTCAGATCTGCAGGAATTTCCTCCCTTAGGCCTCAACTCTCCCCAGCAGCCAAGCCCTGCCTTACCTGCCAGGCTGAAAAGAGGGAATGAGGAGAGGGATGGGAAGGCTGAGAAAATCAAGCTGCTCCGTAAAATGGCCTCAGATTGTAAAGGATTTCCTAAATATTCCCATCCTTCCACAGGGATTACGGCTGTGAAAGGAGGTCTCCAGGAGAGCTGCATCAGGGCAAAGTAAAAATGGAGAGTTTGGATATTCCCATGAGGATGAAGGGAACTCTGGAAGGGGTAATGGATGGGCAATCCTGAGGATTGCATTCCTTGGACGATGACAAGGAATCAAGGCCCTGCCTTTACCCATTACTGAGACCTTGGCTGGCCTTGTCCTCATTCACAGCCAAGTGTTTCCCACGGAAGAGCAAAATCCAGCTCCCAACCACTGCAGGAATTTTGCACCAGGTGCAAAAGCCGAAGGGAAAACATTCCCGAAAATCTTGGGCAGTGGGCAAATGTTCCCTTCAAATTCCATCTGCACTGGTGTCCAGCTCTCCAAGTGTTCCATTTAAGTGCATGTCACTCAGTTATACCAAAAATCTATTATTTTCAGTACAAATCCACCACACTGTCAGATGTTACTTAATTTCTACTTATAGATCATCTCAAAGCAATTAACTTAATGAAGGCCAGCAAGGAGTGATTGGGGAGGAGGCAAGCAAAAGTCAGTGGCTTTTCCCTCACACTTCCATGAATCAGATCCCACAGATAATGATGGTTGTGATGCCACCTGCTCCACTATAAGCAAATAAAATCCACGTGCCACAAGCACTCAGAGTCTTACATCCAAAATAGTTTTAATCGAGCTAAATCTTGGCAGAGCACATATTAATATTATGCATTTTTAAAACACGCTTCACTAAGCAGAGCTAACTCGTTGTGTCATTTTTAAATACTGGCAGACTCCAGCCTGAATTTTTAATTTCTTCCTGTAGCATGATCAGGATGAAAAATGCCACCTCTCATCTTCCAAGCAAGCCCACCCAGAGGCTGTTAACTGGTTCTGTCTGCAGAGCACATCGGTTAGGAGGAAGTTTATAAAATTCCTAAGTTTTTAAGTTAATAAGATGTTCATAAAACTTTAATTTTTTTTTTCCCTGCAGCTGGCAGTTGCTGCCTTTATGAAATCTGCCCAAATCTGGAATAACTGGGCATGTTGGATAGCAACACGTATCAAATTCATCATGTCAGGAGAGTTTTAGCTTGATCAAACACAGAGGAATGTTTTCCAGCTTGGAAAAGGCTGGGGTTGCATGGGTGAGGAAGAAAACATCAGGATCAGAGAACTGCTCGGGAAAACGGGTGGGATTATTCGCTAAGCAACTTTCGGAACAGCTTTTTAAATTTAATTTAAGTCCTCAGCAACACGGCCAGACAAGCTCCACCACCGGCCCAGCCCTGGGCACAGAGAGGTCCTGATTAGAAAGGAAAAAATCAGGAATAACCAATTTACTGACTGCCTGGGCTCCGCTCAGCGTGGTTTGCACGGGAGCCCAGACAGGGATTAGGCAGTTTTCCTGTCCTGTCTGTGCCCCCTTTCCCCGGAGAGCCGCCCCGCGCTGTTTTCCACGGACGCGGGGTCAAGCCGTGCTTACCGAGGCGCGAGGGCTGCAGGGCCAGCGGCGGCGAGCCCAGCGCTGCGGCACCAGCCACCGCCTCCAGCCACAGCAGGTAGGTGCGGTTCAGGCTGGGCGAGGCCACCAGGCACTCGCAGGTGGCCCGGTCCCCGCAGTCACACCGAGCCACCCGCACTGTCCCCTGCAGAGAGCTCGTGGATGCAGCTCCCAGGGCCAGCTCTGACCTGCAGCGGGAAAAACAAACCAATTCGATATTTTATTCTGGATCTCAGCAGGCTTTTCTATCTGGAGGAGGTTTATTGATCAAAAAATAACAATTGATTAATGAATGAAAGTAATAATTGTAACCAATCGCTTTAACTTTGCTGCGTGTCCCCTTTTAAATGGTTTCCAAGTAATGAACGCAATTCCATTAAAGTATTCCCAGATCTTTTTTAGGCACACAATGTTGGTTTGCCTTCCCATGGCAGCTCCATGCCATCCCAAAAGAGATGAATTCCTAATTCCTATTCCTGAGGCACCGAAATAATATCAAAATGATTTCATGTTCCTTCCAGCTCCTGCTACCAATTAACCATTTCAGGGAATATTATAATCATGGAATGGGTTTGGATTGGGAGGGACCTTAAAGCCCATCCCATTCCAACCCCCTGCCACGGACAGGGACATTTTCCACCATCCCAGGGTGCTCCAAGCTCCATCCTTGGACATTTCCAGGGGTCCAGGGGCAGCCACAGCTTCTCTGGGCACTCTGTGCCAGAGCCTCCCCACCCTCACAGGAAACAATTCCTTCCCAATATCCCATCAAAATCTGTGGAACCGGCATTCCCAAAGGATTCTTCATTCCCATCTCCACTCTTCAGGTTCTTCCAGAGATCTACATTTATGGAATTCTGCAGGTATCCAGTGAAAAAGTCCTCCCTAAGGTTGGGAATTTAATGGTGCAAATCATTTGGTGGCCAAATTTCTCACAGCAGCAAAGCCAAGACAAATCCTGAGAGTTCAATCGCCTCGGATTCTTTCCTGCTTTTGACTTTTCATCCTCACCCCCCCCCAAAAAAGCTCCTGTTTTGAATTGTTCTGAAGTGATTTTGGAATTATTTCTGTCCAGTAAGGGTTTTGTTTTACTAATTCAGAGAAAGAAGTGGAAATTCACAGAATAAGAGCCGTTCTGTACATTTTTCCAACGGTTTTCTCGCTGGCGTGAGTCACTGGAACACTTGGATTCAGGGAGGGCAGAGATCTCGGCACCGGAGGAGAGGGAAGGGCAAGATTTGGTGCTTCATTTTTTGGGTTTAGTCCATCTGGTCCATTTGCTGGAGTGCAGAGCACAGAGCTGGGCACGATTCACCAATTCCATTTCCATCTCCTGCCCCACTTAGAGAGGAAAAGGTCAGAAACGGAGGGGAGCTCTGGAGGATGGGAAGAGCTCCCGCCAAGCAGGGGCAGCACTCTGGGTCATCCCAGCCCCGCTCCCCTCACCCCTCACTGCTCTGTGTGCCTCCACCTTGGGGCTGGGATTCTCTGGGGCTGGAAAAACACGGAATTTCAGCAGCACTGCCCTCCCGGCCCTGTGCTCTGCACCAACCACCCCAGGCAGGCACACATCAAGGTGTGGTTTACATTTATTAATGCTCCAGACAGTCGATCCTGACATTCCTAAAATAATTCTCACCAGGACTCCCAGACTTTAGGGCACAGGAATTATGCTGATGGTATCTGGCAGACACAGAGCTCTGAAATTACTTGGAATAATTCTGTTTTTCTAGATGTGGCTCCACTGTTCTCTCCTGAATTTCCTTTCAAAGACTTCGCAGAATTTTCTTTGAAGCTTCCCTGCCTTCTCCTGTTGCTCACAGATTTTACTGGTTTCCAAAAAGCCACAGTCAATCCATAAAAAATGTCAGTTTTTTTTTAAACCATGCCTTTCTGGTTCTGGATCTGATGTATCTGGAAAGTGGTTACCACCGCACCACCCCTCATCATTCCTAATAATTATTTCAATTTTTAACCATCAAAATGAACTTGTCTGCACCAAAAAAAGCAGTGCAAAGGGAGAAAAATGCTAAAGAGCTCCTCTTCTGACTTACTAACCCTCACAAGCTGAGGAGAGGTCAGTGGCTCCTCCATCCCAAATGCTCTCACAAGGGGTTCTTTTAGCCAACACCTCGGAAAACCTCGGAAAAAACATTTAGGAAGTCCTAAATGTTCTATATTTACATTCAACCCTCTTCAGGTGATGCTTCTCCAGCTAAATTCATCCATGGCCTCGTGGTGAGCTTGGAGGCTTTCAATTAGATGCTGCAAAATGTCCTGGCTGAATTTCAACCCTGTTCTTGCAATTGTAAAGAAAAAGTAGAACTTATTTTAGGAAGAAATACATGGATTTTCAGGAAAGGTCCATCCCAACCAGGTGGTTCTGAAGCAGGGTCACCGTTGTAACTCTGCTGTTGTTATTCCTATATCCTTTCCAAGCACTGCCTTGACTAGGAATGGATGGAGCAAAGCTGTCTGGGGGTTCCAGGATTTTCCATAGATATTTCCCAATGTTTTTGATGGATGGCAGCTCCAGAAAAATACTTATTTGAAGAAGCTGCCCCATTAAACTGCAGCAGATCTGAGGGCTGCTGGGCTCCTGAATCTCTGATGAGAGGCTGATTTTCTTGAGGCAAACTGCGTGACTGATNATGAATCTGTGAGGAGAGGCTGATTTTCTCTGGCTGAAGAGGCTCAGTGCACAACTGATGCACTTGAGGCAAACTGCGTGACTGATCCTTAAAAAACATGGGAATTTAGTCCCAGAACTGGAGGAGAGCCTCACAGGTACTTCAAATAAGTCAAAATGTGAGTGCAGCCTCATGAGCTCAAAGGGTAAATGCTAATCAGTGCTCAAAATGAAACTGGGAGCACTGAGTTAAGGCTAAAGATTCCAGCTCATGGAATTAACCACGGGCTTTGCAGCATTCCTGGGATCATACAGCTGGAAAGATGCTTGGGAGACAATTAACCCAACCTGTCTAATGAACCTTTGGAATAACCTTTTCTCTCCCAAAGCCCCATCCTCTCCCTCACTGGAGCCTCTCTGCCACAGGCAGGACAAAACATTCCCATTCCTGATATTTCCAAGCAGGAAAACTGTGGGTGTGGTAAATAAGAGGACAATTCTCTGACGCTGAAAAAAATAAAAGCTGTGAGAGACCCAAGGTTTTCTGTTGTAGATTCCTCTGTGTCATTATTTTTGTGCGTTGCCCTGTATGTGAGAATCCTGGCTGGATCTCCAGACTCCCAGGGAGAAACACATGCCAGGAATGCATATTTTTAAAACTGGGAATGTTTTCAAGGTATTTTGGCTCAGGAATAAAATGTTAAGGTATCAGAGAGCCAACAGGGAAAGCTGTCACCTTCCCAAAGTCTGAAAAGCTTGTGCTTGCTGTTCCCCCAGAACACAGGGACCCTAAAAGGAAAATACTCATATGGAATGTGGGGGAGGGAAGCGAGTTCTCCAGTGGCAGGGATTGTTTTAGATCCCATCTTTGCAGCAAAGAGAGAAACGCCAAAGGACTCTGGTGAGTCCACAGGGCCTGCTCTCCCAAATTGAATGGTCCTCACCGAATTCCCTTCCTAGCACAGGGAACCTCTTCATCCCAGCTGGGGCTGGATGCTGGCATCCCAAAAAATTCAGTATAGAGATTACTGCACTGGGATCACCGGCAAAGCTTCTCCTGTTGCAGCTGAGCCTGGATGGAGCAGAGCAAAGCCAGAGCTGCTTCCCCCACAAACACCCATGGAATGGTATTTCAGGAATCAGAGTCATGAGGAACACTGGGAATGGGAACCCACTTCACCAAAACGGGATTAAAATATTATGTCAGCTACACAACCACATTTATTCCTAAATAATACACTTGGCTCCTACCCTGACTACAGGGATGATTTGTGCCAAGTGACACCTGGCTGCTTAGGAAGGCCTCCCCTATAAAGTCAGATAATTGGACTATTTCAGTTTGTCCTGTTTGCCAACGAGATGAAGTCTGGGTGTTCATACCAATCCTTCAAATCCATCAGAAACCAATTCAGGAAAAAACCAGGGTGGTTTCATGGACTCAAACAGGTCTTCTGATAACCAGTGTATACAAGGCCTGCCCACCCCACAGCCAGGATGATTCCATCTCTCAGCATTCCAGGGAATATTCACCACAGAGGCAATGAGATGACAGCAGCATTTGCTATTGTACAATGAGATGAGTACCATGGGTGCTTCAAGAGAGACAATATTATGGCCAAAAGCAAATAAAAAGCAGAACCAAGCCTTTGAAATTAGGAAATTCTAACAACAAAGATACTTTAAGAAGTGAATGCTCATTTCATTAAAACATTTTAAGAAACATGGGAGGGACACAGAAGGGGGACTGTCCATTCAAACCATTTTTCATTCAAAAAACCACAAACTTTCCATATTGTCCAGGATGACCTTTAGACAGGACAAAGTAACATCTGCAAAGCTGAAGCTCCCACCATGCTGGAAGCTGAAATGTTGATGTTTTAGGAAATGCTTTCATATTTCCAGACAAATTCAAGAGAGCCTGTACTTACCCAGAGTATAAAAGATTAACCTTCAGGTCAGCTCTCAGGTCCAGCTTCAAGAGCTGCAGGTTACAAACCAGCAGGTCCAGCTTGCCTCTGATCCAACATTCCATGTTCCAGCTCCAACCTGGATGAAAGAAAGGGATTACACACTTCTGAACTGTATGGAAACAAAACAAAACAACTGGGCAGAACTCACAAAGAGAGGACAAGAACAGATATTCCTGAAGGTGAGGCTGCACCACAAAATGGAAAATATTTATGAATAATCTGAGCTGGGCACCTTAAACACTTCCAAGGCTCACAATCCATGTGGTTCTGCACTGTCGTGATGAATGAGGGAATATTTTTTCCCTGGATTTAGGGACAAGGTTGCAGGGTGAAGAAAACTGAAGCTGTTGGTGGCTGCTGTGTCCTGGGAAGCAGCACAGCCTCAGTGTGGCTGTCCTGGGGCTTTGTGAAATGAAATTCTATCTGCTGAGGTCAATCCTGGCAGCAGGATGCCAGCTCCATGTTCCTCAGAGACAGCAGGAGGAGGAAAAAAAACCTTGGAAAAAAACTCCTAATCCATGTACAGATATTTACCGCGTATTTATTATTTAAAGCATCATAATTCATGTAGAAATGATGCCATTTGCTCTCCATCTCCCCTGCCTGCTGATGGAGTTTAAAGCCCATATCCACCAAAAATATTTAAAATATTCCTCACAGTGTCTAAACTCCTTTGAAGATCTGGGTTCATGTCTTCTTACACAGTGCTCCATATTTTATTTAGAATTCCCCTGGAAAGACAGCCAACTTTTTCTTCCCTTTTGAAACTGTGATGCACAATTCCCTCCATCTTCCACTACATTCTGAGGAAGGATTTTACCACACTGAAAAAGGATGTTACCACACTGATGAAGGGTTTTACCACATTGAGAAAGGATT